>JADRCD010173051.1:0-23210 GCA_019843815.1 Montemys delectorum | reverse complement strand
GAGGCCTCACAAAGAGGAAAGTCTTTACAAAGCAACCACGGCTTTCAATGACATGACATTCCATTGTTAGTGGGAGTCAGTCTGGTTTTTATTGTAATCGGCTCCTAATCCCTCTGGTGTACATCTCCAGGACCACACTGCCCTTTCTCTTTGCAATGTCCTGGAATGTCACTCCTTTGATTGTCTACTGAGATCTGGTCCAAGTTCTACCTGCTCTAGGAAGTCTTTCTCATCCATGGTCCCTATGCCTGGAAGTATGGCATTCCCAAAGCTTACTCACCATACTCCTCCTTACTCCACACCTAAATGTTCTTTAGAATCTCTAGTTTTTATTTTATGTGTCAGTTTGATGAGTGTTTTTTCCTACTACAGAACCTTTGAGAACACACTTAGCATAGATTCACGTCTGTACCTTGGCCAGCAACTGCTCCCATACGGTAAGGTCTAAAAGAGGCTGGTTGATGAATCACAGGCCTATGCACTCACAGTCTTCCCTCTCCCTGCACGATCTTCAGTCCAGAATCCAGTCACATTTCATACATATGTTTAAAAAGTGCAGCAACTTTTGGGGCCTCTCGCCCACGTAGTTTAGAGTTGCCAGTTTCATAAACCGTGGAATTAACCTTTTTTCTTCTAAGAAACTTGCACTCTAGACATCACATATAACATCTGTCTATTACTAAAGCTCACACAATTGCCGTGGAGATCCAGTGCAATGCAGAGTTCAGACTCCAGGCCTGTAAATGCAGCAGATACACATCTAGGCCCCATCTGGGAAGCTAGGGCATCTTACTTGCCATGTTGTATGGCACTCAGCATGGGGGCCTGGCCTGAAATGATACCCACACTTGCTACAACACTCATCAAGCCACTGTAGAAGCTAAAGTTGAGGCTGTGAACAAAGATACTGTAAACTGTGACCCCAGTGATAATGGATGACAAATCAATAAAAACATAATTAGTATGGGCTAGGTGGCATGCCATGTGAGACAATCAAGATAGCACAGGACACATGGAGTGAAGGGAATGGCTGATACTGGGCAACAAGGACATTCTGGAAGGAGGTGATATCTCAGCAGAGATGAGAGAAGGTGAGCAGGCATGTGAGTGGGTTGCCGAGTTAAGGCCGCAGCTGGAAAGAAAGAGTGGCACCTGCCTTGGCAGAGAGTTTGGGGTTCCACAGTGATGGTGAGAAGGCTAAGGAAGGCAGGAGTTGGGCAGAGTAGAGGGAGGTGAGGACAAAGGGGGGGATCTGAGACAACATGGACTGGGACTCCAGCTTCCACCTTGGGCAGCTTAGGGAAGCCTTAGAGGTTTCTGAGTGGGGCAAGGACATGGCATGACTTGGATTTCAAGAGGGAAATATAGGTGTTGTATTCAGCTTAGGCTGTGTGTAATGGCTAGTCTTGATTGTCCATTTGACTACATCTGGAATTAACTAACGCTCAGGCAGCTGGGCCTAGGAGAGGGAAACTTTTCATGGTTGGATCATTTGAGGTGGAAGACCCACCTTAAATGTGATCTTTGGACCTTTCCATCAGGAGACAGGCTTGGTGTACTATTCATACCACAGCATGTAAATCACTCTAATAAATCCTATATATATCCCAACCTAATACACAGGTGGAGGCAGAAAATTCTATCCACATGAGAAGCGATGGTGGCAAGAAAGGAAGGGGTTGCCGACAGTAAGGAATTGATTCTTTATATATTTTGAAGGTAAAGTTGATAGGATCTTCTGATGGATCTGATGCCAAGAATGAGAAAGGGAAGTAAATAGGAGGTGTCTGTCCTGAGAAGAGAATCTGGAGAGTGTGTTAACATCTCCTAAGGTGCAAAAGAATTGGAGCAGCTGGAGAGCAGCGTTGGGGCGTGGTTAGGTGTTGGTGCGTGGTCATAAGATGGGACTGGAAGGCATTTTCTTTCTTTCTAGTGATCAGTGAGGGAGACCCCAGTCACCCCTAGGCTGAGAGTCTTGGGTTCTGTAAGAAAGCAAGCTGCGGAAGTCGGTAAGGATTGGCCCTCCATGGCCTCTGCATCAGCTCCTGCCTCAGGTCCCTCCCCTGTTTTAGTTCCTATCCTGACTTCTTTTGATGACATACAGAGACATGGAAGTGTAAGCCAAACCAATCCTTTGCTCCCCGTCCTGCTTTTTGTTCATAATGTTTCGTTGCAGCAATAGAAACCCCGACTAAGACAAGAGTTTTGCTAAAGGATGTGAGAAAAGTGTGTGATTTAATCCAGTGTACTTGGTCCCCATGGCCTCTTTCTATGCTGTTTCCAAAGCTGAACAGAAACTAAGACAGTGCAAAAGGCTAGACCGAGCCCTTTCTTGAAACTCAGAGAAAAGCCATTGAGAAGAGCCATTCTCTCCGTATTAGTGATTCACCAAGTCAGCAATTGCTTGAAATCTCTGACGAGGAGCCACAGTACGGAAGGCCAATTGCAGTCTTCTGTTTTTATCCTCTTTGACATCAGATACACGAGCTGCTTTGGCCAATGGAATGCAAGCAGCTATGAGGTGAGCTACCTGCAAACAGAGCCTGGGACTGTTTGTGTGCTGTGACCCCAGGCTAGCCTCTGTGATCATCTCCTGCCATGAAGGCAGCACAGTAGCTACTGCTATAGCTGAAGCTCTGGAATTAGACACCAGGAAGAGTCTTGCCTATCTCAGGAAGCCCCTCAGGCCCCAAGGCTGCAACTAATCCTCTCCCTCAGGCATTGTGAATCAGACACACTGTGTCCGTTTGCAGGTTATAAGGCATTTGAAATCATCTCTTCTTGCAGCCAAAGCTGAGTGGTCTGCTTCTCTCCTGAGCTGCCCCAGTCCTCCAGAACAGTAAGCCCCGATGTCCCAGGGTGGTAAGGTCCCAAGCCCCTAGTGAGAATGTATGTGATAGTGAGAGTCAGCCTGTCCGTGGTAACTTTGCCGTATAAGTCTACGGTTAACTCATAGCTCCTGCCTCTCACTCACTGGCTGTTCTATCATAAGCTCCTTTAGAGTTGTGTTGAAAGTTTCTCCTGTCTTCTGTCTTTCGCCCCAATGCCTCTCTATGGAGTTATGGAGGAATAGTCAAGCTTACTCAGGTCCTTAGGCATCACCAAAGTAGAACTTGGTGTTGACCACCATAGAAACCATGCAAAATGGCCAAGGCTGAATAGACAGCGACGATTTTAGCTGCACTTGTGAGACGTACACTCCCCATCACTTTTCAGTCTGAGATGCTCTATAATCCCTGCCCAGGGTGTCCCCTGTGCAAAGCAAACAACCACTGACCTGGCTTGTTTTGTCAACTTGACACAAGCTAAGATCATCTGCAAAGAAAAGCCTCAGTGGAGATAAGGTTCCATCAGATTGTCTACAGGCAAGCCTGTAGTGCATTTTTCATGACTAAGGAGTGATGTGGGAGGGGCTCTGGGGATGTGCCACCCCTGAACAGGCAGTCCTAAGTTACATAAGAAAGTAGGCTAAGCAAGTCCTGAGGAGCAAGCCGAGATAAGCGGTATTCCCTGTGGCTCCTGCTTCCAGGTTCTTGTCTTGCGTTTCTAGCCTGACTTCCCTCAGTGATGGAGCGTGACCAGAGAGCTGTAAGCTAAAACAAACGCTTTCCTCCCCAAGCTGCTCTTGGTCTTGGTGTTTCCTGGAATCCTAACACAGCAATGGAATCCTAACCAAGACAGCACTTCCTGCTTTCACCTACTCAGTAAGTTCCCCGACCTGGGCAAGACATAAATCTAATATTGAACAAGATTGGGAAGGATAGACCGTGGGCTTCAGGAGCGGGTGGGTTTTACTGCAGTCAGAGAGACAGGTACGTGCCAAAACTGAAGACAGTCAAGAATGGCAGCCTTAACTCTTTAAGGACGGTGTGGTGCTGTAGGGAGGGAGACCAGGTGTAGTCCTGATTCTGCTGCTGGTTCATGAAGCCCCCCTACCCTACCCCACTCTACACACACTGGAAGAGGAGAGCCAGTGGGAGCTGCCCGGGGCTTTATGATTCTAAGGTTATCAAGCAGCCAGAACGCAGCCAGGTACTCAGCACAGAGCACGCAGGAGGGAGAGGGCTGTTTCTCAAAGGACACCATTTCCCTGCCTCTGGCCATGTAGCCACATAAGTCACAGGATGATGTACTGACCCATAAGATCCTGTGCCAACATACAAGCCCAGAGTTCTTCCCAGATCGAATGGGATGAGGGAGAAGATTCCCCCAGTGGCTGCTTCCCCACAGTTTGCTGCAGCCAAGGGGTAATGCAGCTCCTGAGCTCAGAGTCCCCACAGGGGAGGAGAAGAAGTGGCCCTGAGGCTGATATCCTGAAGGGCAGCAAGTCTCCATAGTACCATACCCAGTGCAGAGAGCTCAGCCCCACTCCTCGGCAGAAGCCTGATTTCTGGATGGCAAGGATCAGGTCTCTGTATGCGGCTGAGGATACCCCATGGTTTTGAGAACAGGGGACTAGCAAGGCCGTGCTTTCAGAATGCTCAGTGATGCTTCCTTGACACTCTGTGGGGATCAGAATCCCTCTCATGAGCTAAGGCAGACTAGGGGTTAGCCTTCTGAGGCCTAGGATCCTCTACTACAGCAGAGGTGTTCACACCTTCCTTGGCATGCAAGGAGCATAAAGCCTGAAGGTCCCTGTCTATGCAGGCTGTCTTTCTTTGGCTGGGTGACTATTACAAATATTTTCTGGGTTTTTACCAAAGCTGGGCCTCATACATTTGGTGTGTTCACACTAGAACTCTATGAATCGGAGACTTGTCTATAAGAAAACTTTCCATTCTCAGAAACCAGGTTCCTTCCAGAAGTGCTCTGGCAGTTCAGCAAAGGGAAGAGGTCGACTAGGAAAGGACATTGTCAAGAGGGACAGGGCCTTTACTTACTTGGGACTCCAGACACCAGCCGCAGGGGACGAAGCACGCGGAACGCTCTCAGTGCCTTCACATCGAATCCAGCTCCTTTCCCTCCTAGAGCGTTGGCCCCGTCAGCTTTGGTTGCTTGTTCTAAAATTGCACTAAAAAGCCTAGAAAAGAGGGGAGAGAGGGGAGTCATCAGGACCCCAGCTGGTTACTCAGCTGGGATCCAATCCAAGAACACAGCCCAGACTGCTGGAGTCTGTCACAGGCGTGGCCCCTGGAGACCCACAAGTTGAAATTCCATCAGCAGGAGTACCACCACACACGGGGAGGGGAATCGCTACACAGAGAGCGCTGAGTGAGGTTGGGGGCAGCCCTTTGCTGTCAGAGTGGGTTGGGTGAGCTAGGTTCCTGGTACAGCTGCTGAGGCACGGGGATAAAGCAGAGAAGTCTGCCATGTCTCTTGGGGTCCTGTCTTCACTGCTCTGGAATCCAGCTTCCCTGCTGGGAGCGCTAGTAGGCATGTGCTCCCTGCCTACTCCTCCACCCTGATGACAACCTTGGTGTGATTTGTTCCAGGGGACAATGAAAAACCTTAGAAGTCAACTTCACCCATGCACATAAGTGCCACTAAGGAGCCTCATGTTGAACAAAATGGCTGGCTGGCTGGAGAGGTCAGTGAGAGAGCTTCCAGCAGGACCCACCAGCATATGAAGGCACAATGCCGAAACACACAGGTTTCTGCTCTGACAATGCACAGTCACACATCTCTAACAAACACAAGCACCTACTGTGTGCAGGCACTCTATTATATACTTAGGTTGGAGGAGACCCCTGAGAGTTGACATCCCTAGGAACTGTCAGGATCTGAGCTGTCAGTCATAAGACCTTGCAGAAGGTGATGCTTGGAGAGAGGAGGGGTCTGTAGTGATGAGGCCGAGAGGTCAGAGGGCACCTCAGAAAGGAACCCTGCTTTGAGGATGTTTTAGAAGAGGCCCAAAGAAAGTGAATGTGTGGCCCTGCAGCTGTGTAGGATCATTCCAGACGGAATCACAGTCAGGACAGTGATCCAGGAAGATGCATGGAGATGTTAGGGCCAACAAACTGTCAGTACAACTAGGACAGAGAAAATTGAGGGAAGGTAAGACTGGATAAGAAAGACAGGCCACACAGGAACTGGGCAGGAGAGGGACACAGTCTGAGGGAAGTCTAAGACCAACTGGGCCTGCAGTGGGCGGGGCCTGCAGTGGGTGGGGCCAGAGAGGGCTGCTGCAGTGGTCCATTGAGAGGCTGGGGCTCAGGCCAGGTGATAATGTGGACACTGGTGAGGATCAGATACTGGGGCTAAGCAGGACTCGCTGTGGGACTAGTGAGGAGGTAGTGTGACAGAAATGAGATGAGACTCCAACATGCTGGGCTGGCTGGAGGCATACAAAAGGAGGAGGATGTGGTGGCATATAGGTGTCCACATTGTATTGCCACCTTGTCTAAGTCTAGGCTAACTACTGCATGTGTGATGTTTTTCTGAGCTGGTGTCATGTCTCTAGAAGTCGAAGCGTAGAGACAAAACTGTTTTCTGTACAGGTTGTGCTTAGGTTTGGGCCATGTGAAGTCTGTATGGAAACTGTTCTGTGAGAGGGCTATATCAAAGGGTCCTTCCTCACTGTGGAGGCAGAGGAAAAATCAGAGAGAGGTGGATGAGGGGTGGTTTGTGGGCAGGAGACTTGCTGGTGCTCTGTGGAGCCTGGGGAAAGTCGGATGGTCATGGTCAACTATCCAGAGCTGAAGACGCATGGGGGAAAAAAAACCTACTTGATTTAGCACCACCAAGGCCATTGAGATCTAGAAACCATGTAATGTGGGAGTGATGGGGGAAGGGCCAGTAGATTTTCAGGAGAGTAGCAAAAGCTGAAGCCGGTGAGCACAGAAAGCCCTGCCCCAAAGAAACTCTGACAAGGCCCAATGTGAGCCAAGTGAGCTACCTTTCCAGTAGACACACAGACCAAGTCAAAGCAGGAGGCATTAACTATGGATACACATTTTATCTAGCCCAACGTCATGGAGACACGGCATTTTGGCACATGGTAAAAATGATGAGATTTTTGTCATCTTTTTTTTCTACACTCAATCTCTGAAACATGTTGCATGTTCTACATGCACAGTATTTCTCAGTTTCAGGTATGGTGCCACCCATGGCTAAAGGTTACCATACAGCAACTCTTTGGGACTTTTGGCAAAAGTGGGTGTGGTGCAGGAGTTTTGTGTGAGAAGGGAGTCAATGACAAAGCTGGTGGCACAGAATGGTGGCACACAACCTTCAGATGGCAGGAGAGGGTGGTTATGCAGCACACTGAGGATGCCGGCTTTATATGGGGCAAAGCTCAGCTTGGCTTTATATGGAGACACACCACATTGCATTTGTCCTTGGGGAAGGCCTTGTGCCAGCTGGAAATCTGAAGGGAGAGGTATGCAGGAAGTTTGAAGAGGGGAGTGAAGCTACCAGAGAATCACCCAGAAGAGGGGCTGGAGCAGCATGAGGGAGGATTTTGGGGACTAACCAAAGGCCAATTTGACATTGGCAGTCACAAGTGGGAAGTGGAACTATACTCCGTTTTATGTATTTCTCCGTGCTGAGATGCCAAGATTTCCATGTAGGTAGATAGGATCTGGGTTGGTGTTTTTCTCCAGCTGAACATGTCAAATAAAGATGAGAATGAGTCAGCCACAGGTCCATGCTAGTGTGGTTTTAATGGTGGACAGTGGCCCTCAATCGACTGGCAGGTGAAAAGGATGTGAGTCAGGGAGTAAAGGGTACAGACAGAGGTGGAGTCATGGTATTTGAGGGAGTAAACTGGGGAGAGGAGGTGTGGCTAGGAGCATCAATCTGGAGAGAGAAGGCATGGCTGGGAGCATCGTGTAGAATTCTACACTCTTAACAAGAGAAGGGTATTTTGTTAGTCATGACAGAGAAACTAGCTATAGACATGGACAACTCTGCATCTTGAGCAACAACAGGCTCCTTGAATGACTCATGTGTCAGGGACCAGTCATGGTAATGGGACCCAGGTGAGCCTGGAGACCTAGCTTTGCAGAAGTTCAGAGCCAGGCAGGGCCAGGCAACAAGGGCCATGGGCTGGATAAAGAGTTTTCATGGAAATCCTGGGACAAGGGCAGCTCTGACAGCAGGGCCAGGGCCCAATGCCCTAGACTCTGAGCTACACAATTCTTGGGGTGCCTTAGGATAAGACTGTGAGGAAGGGTTCTAGCTAAAATAAGCTTTACCTAACATTCACAAAACCCAATTCACATACCTCAAAAAGGAAAAAGTTTTCCAGTTTGGGAAGACCAGATGTAAAGTCTCCCAGTTCCTTCCCTTAGTTGGGCAACCTGAGTGCCTATGCACTCCTACATATGTGAAGACATGCACACACACTTTGTGTGTTCATGTATATACACACAGGCATCTCTGTGTGAATATGCATGCACATGCACACATATACTGACACCACGTGGGAAGGACCATAAGAAGTAGGTACCCTTCATTAACAATTTCTCTCCTTATTCAGAAGATGCTCCAACATGTAATAAGGACACATGCTCCACTATGTTTATAGCAGCCTTATTTATAATAGCCAGAAACTGGAAACAACCTAGATGTCCTCAACAGAGGAATGGATACAGAAAATGTGGTACATCTACACAATGGAGTACTACTCAGCTATTAAAAACAATAAATTTATGAAATTCTTAGGGAAATGGATGGATCTGGAGAATGCCATCCTGAGTGAGGTAACCCAATCACAAAAGAACACACATGGTATGAACTCTCTGATAAGTGGATATTAGCTCAGAAGATCGGAATACACAAAGTACAATCCACAAACCACAACAAACTCAAGAAGGAGAAAGACCAAAGTGTGGATACTTCATTCCTTCTTAAAAGGGGGAACAAAATATCCATGGAAGGAGTTGCAGAGACTAACTATGGAGCAGAGACTGAAGGAAGGACAATCCATAGACTGCTCCACCTGGGAATCCTTCCCATATTCAACCATCAAATCCAGACACTATTATGGATGCCAGCAAGTGCTGGCTGACAGGAGCCTGAGATAGCCCACTCCTGATAGGCTCTGACAGTACTTAATACAGAAGTAGAGGCTCACAGCCATCCATTGGACTGAGTACAGGGTCCTCAATGAAGGAGCTAGAGAAATGACCCAAGGAGCTGAAGGGTTTGCAGCCCCTTAGGACGGACAACAATATGAACTAACTAGTACCCTCAGAGCTCCCAGGGACTAAATCACCAACCAAAGAGTACACATGGTGGGACGAATGGCTCCAGCAACATATGTAGCAGAGGATGGCCAAGTCAGTCATCAATGGGAGGAGAGGTCTTTCGCCCTGTGAAGGTTCTATGCCCCAGTGTAGGGGGATGCCAGGGCCAGGAAGCAGGAGAGGGTGGGTTGGTAAGCAGGGGGAGTGGGGAGGGAACAGGGGTTTTTTGTTTGTTTGTTTGTTTTCATTTTTTTTAATTTTTATTTTTATATTTTTATTTTATTTCTTTTTTTCTTTTCTTTTGGAGGGGAAACTGGGAAAGATATCATATGACATGTAAATAAAGAAAATATCTAATAAAAAATTTCTCTCTTGGGAGAAGTCTGACTTCAAAGGGATTTTTAAAAGATTCTTTCGTTGTGCCAAAAGGCAAGTTCAGTTAGCTGGAATCAGAGGCAGGAATGGAGAGGGGACGAGGCATGGGTGAATAAAGATGGGAAAAGGAAAGGCTTTGGCACTTACCCTACAACCACAATTATAAAATCTAGTAAATTCCAACCGTTGCGGAGGTAAGCGTTGGGGTGGAAGAGAAGTCCGTAGGCAATTACTTTTAAAAATGCTTCCACGGTAAAAATGATGAGGAAGAGATACTCCACACGTTCCTAGGAAACAAAATTAGAAAAGAGAGAGAAATAAATCATTAAGTCCAGGGGTTTGGGAGGTTCAGAGGCAGCAGAGTTCACAGGAGGCATCACATTCAGCACAAGGATTAGGCTGCCACAGACTGTGTGGTCTCCGTCCCCACAAAGCCCATGGCCTGTAACGCCACTGTTTGTAAAAGTACACTGTGATGTTTGCTCAGTGATGACACGGCCTAGTGATACACTTCCCAGAATGCAACGCTGTGGCCAGCAATGGTGAGGACAGATGGGAGAGGCTTGCACTGCACATGCAGTCTGAAAGCTAACCCAACAACTCCATAGCCAACTCCAACATCAGAGCTCCAGTCTATGAAGAATAAAGAAATGGTTGCTCTTGTTTTCAAATGTTCTTGTTAAAATGTAATTTAAAGTAATGTGAAAAATCACATTCTTCCTTCCACCCCCAAAGTCTTATTTAACCAGCTAACATCTTGTTGTGGCTTCTAAAATGAGAGCTCATGTAGTCTTGCTCTCCAGAGGCATAATACCAGGACAGTGGGAGCTGCTGAGAAGCAGGTGAGCCCAGCCCTAGCAAGACCATGCCATGATTCGGTTAATGGGCTCCAAGGGCGGCAGACCGGGTTTGGGGAGGGGACTAGTCGATATCCAAAATAAAAGCAGAAACACTGGCCCAAGGAAACGGAGGGTGTCAATAGCTCTCGTGGGAAAATAGCTGTCTGTCCAAAGACACGCTCTAGGTGAGCACGACAAAGGACCTAGAAGGAGTTGAGCAGGTACTAGGTGTTGAATATGAAAGCCTGGTTTATTTTTCTCAGGGGGCAGAGCTGCCTTTTCTCCCTACCTAGGAAAAAGACTTGTACTTACCATGCAGTGCTTACCCTAACCACACCGAGCTGACTGCTGGTACCTACCTACTTTCCTCGTTAACCACTGTATCCCCCTCTCTACTCTAGAATACTCTAGAGGTACCACCTGTTGGAGACAAATCAGGCGTCTTCATGCCCCTCTCCTGACCCTTGCAGGGGCCGCACGCACGTGCACACACATATGCATGCACGCACGCACGCACGCACGCACGCACGCATGTACGCAGGACTGCCTCTTTCTGGAGCCATAAAACACCGGGGGCAGTCTATTTCCAGTCACGAAGCAGCCAGCCTAGGTCAGTTCAAACCTTCCAGGAGGCACTCAGCTCAGAATCCTAACATCCATTTGCCCTTCCTCTACCAGGCTAAGGAGAGTTCATTGAAGACCTCTGGGCCCACACACATACAAGCCGCATAGCAGGGAAGGATCACTGCCCATGATGGCCGGCTACCTCCCACTTGGTCTTCTGGAGCTTGGGGGCCCGGTGGGAAACTGCCAGAATGGATGCCCGGTTGCCTTTGCTGTTCTTCCCATCCCTAGATATCTTGGGAGCACCAGGCTCACCACGAGTAGTCCTGGGTAAAACAATTTGAGGCTTCAATGTTAAAAATGACAGATTCTAGGCCCCTCCCAGACATGCTACAGTATGGCACCTGGCTGTAATATTTAGGAATATGTGATCCACACAATGCTAGGGGTGTCTGAGACACCTCAAAGTCTAAGAACTGCCAACTCACATGCTGATGAAGCCCTCAAGGAGATGGCGGTAATGGGGAGAGGGGTAAAAGGGTCAGGTTCAATCGGCACCTCGAGTTAGTCACTCTCTACTTATTTTAGGCCCAGAGTGTTGGCCTATGGAAATGACTGCCTTGTTCTAGTGAGTAGGATCAATCAACATCTTCATATCAGAGGTATCAGGAGAGCACAGCGCTCTGTCCATTGAAGGGAAAGGCAGGTTTCAGAAGATGTTGCTATGTAGCGTGAGGGTGGTGGAGAAGAAGCTGCGCCACTCAGACTGTCTCCACACTACCCAGGATAGGTTAACACTTGCGTTTTAGCACCAGTTAACAACTCTGTTTCTATCCATACTCCCCCAAACTTCCACAACTCCATTCCTATCCATACCCCTGAAACCTTCACTGAATCTGACTCAGCTGGAGGTGTGAGAAGAAGAAAGCTAAAGGGAGCGAACAGGTATGAGTTGAGTAGGCACCACTGGGCTCCACATGTTTTCATGTGTTCATAAATGCTCGCAGGGCTTGCAACTGAGAGAGTGTTTGTCTGAGAGGCAACCTTCATCTAGCTGGGTGATGGTTTTATTTATGAGTTCCTTACAATATAACAATAGCAAGATGCAGAAGGTCTGGGAACCAGTAAAAGGGGGTCTGGACAAGAATCCAGACAAGAGACAGCTAGCTGCCTTTCAATGACAAGCCTGGGACCCAGTTGTGGCCCAGCCCATGAGACTGAGCGTTGATCAAACTTTTCAGCCAGCTGTTTGATCCTTTCAGAGCATACACTGAATGCCACAGAAACATCTAAGGGCTCCCAGGGGATGAATAGAAATCAAGTTTGTCAAAGGCCATTCTTGCGGGTGCTCAGGGACCCCTGGGCTCTGTGTTACAGACACAGTCCTTCACAGCCCTCCCAAGACCTCAGTTCTGACACCAGGGGGCTGTGTATGTGTCTGAATTCTGAGCAGCACACAGCTCCCTGGGGACATGGCATAAGTCTGACATGTTACCTGTCCCTTTCTGTGACCGTGGACCTTGAGAAATGTCAGAAGCCAACTTGAGTCGACTAATATCCCTGTTCGAACCATTCTGGGTGGAGGAAGTATGGACGCCAGCAGCAGAGACTAAAGAACGGGCTGGGCTGTTGGAGATGGTAATGCCTGAAGCAGCTTCTCTGGGCTTCCTGGGTCTCCTGTGGGTTCCCCTGACACCAGTGGATCCTCCATGCTGTCCTCCCTGCCTGAGGGCAGCAGAATAGCTGCCTTCCTTTCACTTTCTTTTGCAAACCAATACCACATTACCCCATCCTTTCCTTTCAATTGTCCCCCTGCTTTTTTCTCTCTTGGGCCATGTTCCAACTCATCTACTGATAACTGGAGGCCCATGGTCACGCTCAAGTCTTAAATGCTCGGAAGAACTGAGTGGAAAGAGCCATGTTCAGGAGTGTGACATTTTCCAAACACCTATAGACCTTGACATGGATACGTATGGACTTCCTCATTTTCCATTTATCCTTCATTTATGTTCTCATCAACTATCATTCAACTACATGGTAGGCTCCCAAGGGATACACAGTCGGTGACGTTTCGATGGTAATCATCAATCAATCATTTTGATTCTGGCACTGAATGGCTTGTGTCTTTAGCCAAGTCATTTTAACTTGTCTGGCTCTGTTTTATCATATGTAAAATCAGAAGAAAATCCATATTGCTGCACTGAGCCCCGAGCATCCCAGGCTGTAGAATGCACAGAGACGGGCAGGAAAGGCCGGCAGCAGTAGAACTCTTCCATGTTGGCAGGGCTATGCTAGCTCAATACTGGATCCTAACGGGTCTGACCCAAGGGAATGGAGTACAGGAGGCCGGTCTGATAGGACGTCAGCAGAGAGCATGTACAGGGCACTACAAGGGCCTCACTTTCATCAGGCAACTTAATATGTTGGTGTCTGCCTAGGGTGCAATCCAGAAGAGGAACGCTGCTTTGTGACTTTTCTGATAGCTTGGATCCCCACCTCTAGTCTCCAAAATCCAGTAGTGAGTGAGGATGGAATCTCAAGATCTGGTTCAAGTCAGATGAACACCAGGGAGTGGAAGATATCTACCATTAGTAAAAGTATTGCTCTCTGTGTGCTAGGAAACACATAGATGAAAAGAAGCCATGCCAGGGTAGATCTTCTAGGATGGAGACAGTCATGGAGGAACCCACAGGCAAGTCACATATGCGTGTTTATACAGCACACTGAAAGAGTGAGGAGGAACTAGACACCACCCCCTACAGTTAAGAAGTCACCCAGAGAGCCTGTGGGTGTCAATGTAAATTTATGTAAGTGGATTTATCAGAGCCACCAAGAAGTTGCCCCAAGCAGAATTGATGAGCTCAGTTGCACAGACTGAAGCACAGACAATGAGCACACTGACCCCACTTTACGCAGCATGCCATATTCCAGATTGCCGTGTAACTTCAGCACCATTCAACTTGACCTCTAGGCACACACTTCTTTCTGTCTAATCTCCAGCCAAGAGATCCAGAAGCGGAACCTTAGCCCCATGCTATGAGGTTTTCTCTCGTGCATTTATTCTGTGTCACATTTCTTTCCTGGGGTTCGCTCTGCCTCAGGGCGCATGGCTGCTTTCTCAGGACGGTGATGGGCTTGTGGGATATATGAAACCAGAAGGATGAAGGCCCATGTGTCCACTGTTCTCTGGACAGAAGCGAAAGACCTATCTGGGCAAGCATCTAGTCCAGATAACAAGCTATAGTGCAACTGTTGCTGTCCATGTACTCGACTTAAAGAAACCCTGCGACACTATGTCCATTACTAGATAAAGAGCCACGCCTGAGAAAAGTGAGCAGTGAGACTCTATGGGGTCCCCACGGATCCCTGAAATGCAGCTTTTCTTCTATCCCCAGAGCAAGGAATAACCAGACTATGGAAAATGCACATGATGGAATATCATCTAGCTGTATAAAGGAATGAAGCTCTCATATATGCTACAACGAGGGTAAATCACTCAAAGTCCAAGGAGCCAATTACAAGAGAGCAAATGTTGTGCAGTCCTAGTTGTGTAAAATCTCTACACTAGGGAATTCATAGAGACAGAGAATAAGTCAAAGCTCGGGGCTGAGGGAAGGACAATAAGCCTGAGGGAAGGACAATAAGCCAGTGTTTAATGGCTGCAGAGTCTCAGCTTGGGGCAATGATGACTTGGTGCTTAGTATCAGTGCACCTGGTGCCACTGAGTCAGACGCTTGCAGACAGGAATGGAAGGGCTGATGCCATATCTTTTCGTCACTGTGAAAATGGAAAAGAAACATTCTTCTGGACTCCGAGTGCTTCCTAGCCGCTCATCTAAAGTCCCAAGGTAAGAATGAAACCTGGGGGAATTCCACTTCGATGGGGGACGGGGGTGGGGTGTTGGATTGCTCAGATTCCTGGATCGGGAGCCTGCTTGGATGTGGGTGGGGAGTCCATATTTCAAAGTTTAAAAGTGGCAGACCTTGAGGGCAAGCCTCTTACAGAAGCTTCATTTATAAAGTGTGTGGCCTTCATTTCTAACAGTCTGGCCTTCTCAGGACACTATTGTAAAGGACAAAGAAATAAGAAAAAACAAACAAACAAAAAACAAACAAAAGCAAAAAACAAGACAACAACAACAAAAACAAACAAACAAACAAAAAAAAAAAACTAAAACAATGCCCCAACATTAGCCTCAAAAACAAAACAAAACAAAACAAAACAAAACAAAACAAAACAAAAAACTACTTAGCAAGGGCAAGCAGCAAGTGCAATTGGATGCGTTGAACAGTAAGCCAGTTCCACTGGCTTTATAGTAGTTAGACACAACCCCACACCCTACAGTCTTTCTCTGTGCTTGCTATTATGCAAAGTTGAAGTGATTTACCCGTTTCCCTCCTGCACATCTCCTTCCCTAAGGGCCCGTCTTGCTTCAGTGCCCAGGAATAACAGGAAGCACAGGGGCTCAGATCAGAATGTGGGGCACTAGACCTGCTCGACGACTCCCAGCCCATCCTACCCTGGACCTGTGTTCTCACTGAGCACATGGTTTTCTAAGTGTAAAATCCCCATCAGGAGGTTGGCTCCTCCATGCCTGCTTGGTGCCTAGCATTTGAACCACCAACCTCTGCATATGGCTGCCTTGGTCTTAGAGACAAAAGGAAGAATGAAAGTCACCCAGGGAAGTCTCCTGTCCCACACTGAACCTCCCCACCCAGGGCCACTGAGCTCATAGGAGTCTGCTGGAATCCTTTCCTCTTAGAGCTGAAAGAGTTGGTGTTTTCTTCAGAGCAACATATATTGACAATAGACAATAGACAACAAATATTGACAATCAGGGCTGGATTACCCAGGGATACCAGGCATTGGTTTAGTGACTATGGGCTAGTGGGTAATTTTCCAATTTGGGGGAATAGGCAGCCAAAACCTATATAGCTCTTTACTATCTACCTCCCTTCATTTGAGGTGACCAACACCGACAGGTCCATTCTCTGCCTACACCATTGCTACCTCCATTGCGGGCCCACTCACTGACTATTTGAATGGTAAAGCAGCTTATTGCCTGGTTTATGGCTATCTAGGGAATTTCACTGCTCGGAAGCCTTCAGTGGCTCCCCTGTGTCCTCCAAGGGATCTCAGCTTTCAGAGTGTGACCCCAGGATTCATCCCAATCTACCTACATCTTTGACTACCACTCATTGCTCCAGCCAAACCCGAAGCTCAGAACAGCCAAATCAGATGGACTAGTTGTGAAATCTCCCTTTCCCCTTCCTTGACCCTCCTTCTTCATCCGCAGCTTCCTTCTTGCCCTGGGGTCTAGCTCAGTGCCCCCACCTGCATCTTTTGCCCATCCTGGGCCTGCAGCACACTTTGCACACAGTGCCATCACAGTGTGCTTTATGGGGCACGTGGCTTCTGTGTTCTCCCCTGTGGGGACACAGCGTCTACAGGGCAGGCACAGGTGTCCTTGTCACCCCTGGCTCAGAGGGCTCTTTACACAAAAGGCAAAGGGTTAGAGGAGAGTTGGCACTGGGGCAAAACCATAAACTACAGAAATTGTTTAAGGTCCCACTTCTTTGCTAGTAGAGTGGAATAATTAGACATGCCCTTGGGTTGCCTTGAAAATGAGAAACCAGAGCTGTCACGTTGAGTGGTAATTGCTCTTTTACAAACCTGCATGCACGGTAGCTAGCACATAGAAATTGTGCAACAAACCTTTGTTGAGGGGAACAGCCATCTCTGTTCTAATGGCTCTGAGTGTCCTCCTTGGGGCCCTGGCCCTTCCTTTGTTCTTAGGGCCTCTGCTGAGGGCAGCAGCCAGCAACACTGTCTGCTGCCTCATCTATTTTCCTCTCTGGTCACATAATATCAGCTGTCCTCCACTCTAAGTGGTGGCATACTCCTGGTACTGCAACAAAAACAGGAGGCATGGGGGCCCATATCTGCTTTCTATTATCAAAACCCAAATTCCCCTCTGATCTGTTTGCTGAATTCCTTGGAGTTTGAACCCTCGTGTGCAGCTCTCTCTGATCCACAGGAAAAGGTTCTATTCTGGTTTCACACATTCCCAACCCATAGCTCTGCATTTTGCTGTATGTCTGGAAACTTACTGCCCCTTGGTATGAATGAGGGGACTGAGGAGGGTTGTTTTTAGGAAGTTTGATAGCTACACGATTGTTACCGCAGTGAGAACTCACTGGACAGAACTTGAGCGACCACAGTAAGTACTTTTTCATCTGTTTGTGGTGTCTTACGGCCCATGTGGGAAAGGAAGGGCAAGTGATTTTCTCCTCCCCCTCTTTCCCTTTACCATCACGTTCTCACTGTCACGGCATCACTATCAGGATGCATTATCTCCATTATCTCCATCTTCACCTCCATCCCACCACCACTGCCACACAACCCCATGGGATCACTGCCCTGACTACCACCACCACCCTTCCACCCTTTCAGAATGTGGCTCCAGAATTTCCCACAGTCCAACCTCATCCTTGATGACCACTCATTGGTTCAGCCAAACTAGAAGCTCAGGACACCCAAACCAAACAGGCTAGTTGTGAAACCCTTTCTCCCCTTTCCCACTCCTATACCCTTCTCCTTCATCCATAGTGTCCCTCTCATCCTGAAGTCTAACTCAGTGTCACCACTTGCCTCCTTTGCTACCCTAGGGCTCAAGAATGTTTGTCAGAATGAGAATGTTTTCTGGGGTTCTGCTGGTGATACATGAAATGACTGGCTTCTGTGTGACATCCAGCAATATGAGCAAGCCTGTGACACTCACAACCCTCTAGCCTAAGACACTCATAGTCCATGGATGGCATTTGGAGATAGGGCTGCAGAAGTCCCCACTGGCTACTGTACTGAGCCCACAGTCTCTTCCCACAACTGGTCAAACCCACCATTTTGTGTGGATTATAGCTAGCTACAACCCAAGCCCTGGTCTCATTTCACAGGGAATCCCTTGTCATTATCCACGGTGATATTTGACCCAACCTAACAAATGTGGTGGGGAGGGAAGTTTTATGATTGGTGCCTCAAAAAGAAAGGTTCTGGGGCTAACCACATCCATGTTTGTATGAAAGGTTGGGACACAATTAAGACCACCGTGGGTACAGGGGGAAGGCAGGCGTGGTGTGCTGAGAGTGACAGAAACTCGGGGTGGGAAGACCTCGAGTCTAATAAAAGTTGCTAAGAGGCGAGTTAATTCTGATGCTGCCCTAGTTTGGGAATCCTTTACTGAGACCCTTGTCTCACGAGATGCTGTTCTGGACCTGCACTTTCCAACTCTATCCTACACAGTCTACATCACATTAACATCCAGCTCCTTCTCATCCACCAGAGAAAAGCAAGAAGAGCATATCAGCATTGCATGAGGAGAGCATCTCAGATCACGGACTGATTAGGTCTCCAGTAACTGGTCCAGACTGCCTTCAGAGGGCAACCTGCAAGACTCCAAGCTCAACTCTCACTGCAGCATGTGACTGGCTGTGAAGGACACACTGCAGGAGACAGAAATTCACACCACAGTCCTCAAAACAGTGGGGGGCGGAGAGGCTGCAATGGCCTCCTACTATCTCATCATCAGACAGCCAGGGATGAGAAAGTGGGGGCACAGACCTGGGGCTCCTCCATCTCTTCCTGCTCCTACTAAGGGCACAGAGCCCCTGGCTTGTGAGGTTCTCACTATGATAGGAGCCAACTGTATCCATCCCCTAGGAGAGGATTGTTGTGCCTTCTCTAGTCCTAGTGGCCTACTCCTGTGCTCATCCCAGTCTTTAGCTAGTATGTCGGTCTGTCTGTTCATTTAGTATATCTGGTTCTACAGCCTGAATGACAAGTTTTCTGGGTATAGCTCATGGCTCACTCTAGGAACTGAATACTCTGAGGGTTGGAGCTATACCACAGCATCCTCTGTCCCCACAAGGCTTTTGTGCAGAACTGGAAACAGGCATGGCTCACCAACATGGAGACTGAGAGACAGTGAGAGTCACCAAGGTTAACAGCATGATCCTGGCCTTCCTCTCATGCTGGAAGCTCTTCATAGAGGACAGTGTGCCTTGCTCTCCAGAGCTGTTGTGCTCAGCTCTTGGTATACAACTGCAGGCACAATGAAAGATGGCCTCCTTCTTAGGCAGCCCTTCTCCACCCCCACCATGTGAGTTAAACAAGGAGCCCCATCATTGTCAATATGCAGAACATGGACTGGGGACCCTCTACCCCAGAGGCATGGACTACAACTGTAAGCATGGCATCTCCTCATTCACGCATGAAGATCAGGAAGGTTGATCTTATAGAAAAGATTGGAATAATCACTAGAAACTGGGGGCGGGAAGCAGGAAGTATGTCCTGGAAATAGGTAACAAAATATAATAATGCAGGAGCAACTAGTTCTGGCATTTTACAGCGCAGCACAGAGACTGTGGTTGATAGTCATGCAGAACAGTCACTAAGAGCAGAAACCAAGGGATCCTGACTCACCCAAGTAAAAGCATTGGGGGGGGGGGGTAAAAATGCTTATTCCACCTAGTTGATCATTGTGCCTTATAGGTGTGTTTGCAACTACCTTAACACACCCCATAAATATTCACAAATATATCAATTAAGAAAGTAAAGCAAGTAGGGTGCTACCCCCACCCTTATGGCCTCCTAGTCTATAGGATGCTGGATGGCACGCGTCATGTAGACAAATTATCATGCAGCACTCCTTGTGAACTCCAGTGAGCCCGGCAGACACCAGGAGAAGGGTTAGATGTGCTACGCTGGTGGCTAGCGTGTCTGACATTAGATAGCCAAGTCTTAGTCACATGATAAAATGCACGTGTGGGCAATAAGGTTCCCAGGAGACACAAAATGCAGGATGTCTTTGCCTTAGTTTTCAGTGTAGAACAAATATTTGATGAAAAATATATGAATATGTGAAAATAGCATACTGGTGGTGGGGACAGTATTCGCTGCAATACTGTTGCTGGCGTTTTCTACTTATTGTAACCTAGATCAACATGAGGGAGAAAGAGAAAGGCTTAAGTGATGGCAGGCTTGGAGGAATAGCTCAGAGTCCATATTCTATATTAAGGATGTTGTGCCTGGATTTAAGACAGGGTGAAGGGCTCAGGCTGTAGCTCAGTGGTAGAGGCCCTATGCCCCAATCTTGGGGACATGAAGGGGGTTGGGAAACAGAGAGAAAGGGAGGTAGGGAGATAGAGGCTACCACATCGAAAAGAGAAATGGGGAGGGGGAGAAACGCAGAGAGAAAGGGAGGGAGCGAGGGAGCGAGGGAGAGGACACTACAGGGAAGAGAGAAACGTGCGCAGAGAGAAACAGAGAGATAGAGACCATAGTGATAAAGTGGCAGTAGTCTGTGACTGAACAATGAGGATAAGTAGGTTAACCAATGTCTGAACGGCCTGGACTGATTAGGGAGACAACTACAGGGTTCCAGGAGTGGGATGGTGACTGTTGACTAGGGAGGCCAGGCGTAGCCGGGAGAACAGGCATGTTGCACACAGCCTACAGGCCACAGAGGAGCCGTCGGTGGCTAGACAGCTGTCCGGCTATCCTAAAGGCAGATCTTGTTTTTAAAATGTCCCCTGTGAGCCGTAAACAGTGATAATTTTGGCTTTTTTTGAGTGTCTCCTTTTCCCTGTAAAAATTGGCCTGTCCTGTCTGCTGATCGGTTCAGTTTCGATGATTAAAAAACCAGAAAGCAGAAAAGTGTGGGGCATGCCTTAAAACGGAGTGTACAGTAAAGGTGACTCACGGTCTCTTCCTTCAGGGACTTTAGCAGGGGGAGGTGAACTATGGGTTGCCTTCCCAGGTGAAGTTGAGTTCAGTGATGAGAAATCTCAGCACGTGGAAGGAACTCCAGGCACCAAGTGCTACCGATCTTTGCAATTAGCCACGCCCCCCCCATGTGTTCTAAACCCCATGTCACAGGATCTTCATTGTAAAGTACCATGGCAGCCACTTAAGTGTTGCTTGCCATGGCTTCCTGGGCCACTGTCAGAGTGGGGAGGTGGCTCAGCCAGTTAGGATTCCTAGCTCCTGGTTCATGCTTCCTGCCAGGTCCTGGGCTCAGTTCTTTCCATGTATCTTTATATACAGATCTTCGGCCTCTTGCAGGCAAACTGACAGTCACATGTCAGAGGATGAGCCTGGTCATTCTGGCTGACCATGCTGCACTGACCCTTACAGCATGGCTGAGCACACTGACTTGCTGGATCCCATAATGGCCTCTGACTTTTACTCCCTCGGGAAAAACAGCAAGGCGACCACAAAGCTGTAGCAGTAACCGCTCTGTGTTGGAAGTTGGGACCCTAGGTTCCACTTTTAGTCTCATTGATATTACTTGGTGACCTGGGGGAGGTCACCGGCCTCTGCAGACCTGATTTTTTTTCTCATCCATGAAATGAAAAGGCTAATTTATCATAAGCTCCTAAACCTGGATCTCTCAGGCACATAGACCTGCTCTGGGCCTCCATCCAAGATCTGTTGAGCTGGAGTGTTCGGGATTTGGCTATCAGAACGTCTGGCAAGCTCCCCAGCTTGAAGAATATAAACAATCTCCATGGCTACTTTCACCCACAGTTTTCTTTTTCTCATATGTATCCCTCCAGCCCTGGCCTTTCGTTGGCACCCTGGAGGAGAACGCTCTGCAGCAGAATAGCTTGGGCTCCATGGGGGGCGGGGAGGGGGGGTTAAGAGAAAGAGCTGCCCACAGACTGGCAGTGTGGGGCTGAATCAATGGGTGGACAGAAATGACCAGTAAGCAGCCTCCAGGTAAGTAAGACGATCAGGTGAACCAGTAGCCAGTCAGGGCAGCAAGACAGAGCCAATACTGACTAAAGGGCCAATAGCCAGCAAAGGGCAGGGAGGTAGGGCATGTGGAACTAAGCTCTGTGAACCCAGCTTCCTGTTGAGAGATGTGGAAAACACACAGGAAGAGTGATCTGTACTTCCCGGGGCTGACATTCACACACTGCAACCACTACAGACCCAGGAAGATAAAAGCAGCATGCACTGACAGGAGGGCAGACTGGAGCTGCTTAGTGTAAGACAAGAGAGGAGGAAGCAAACCATGTTTATGTACATGACCGTCCAGCATTGGTCCCATGTCTTCATAACACCCCTAGACTGGACTAATGATGAGCAAGTAAGGGTAGGACTCCCGATCAGTTAACTAATTCCCAATCCTCAGGTAAGACACTCAATGTCTTTGCCTCCCAGGTAGGAATACTTTTGGCCCTACTCACTCAGGACGAACCTAAACAGCAGATCTACAGCAAGTTAGGAACACCACTTGTTACTGTCTGAGTGTTTGTGTCTGCCCCACCCCTGGTACATATACTGAAGTCTAAATTGCCAGGCTAACGGCGCTGCTCAGATCCCCAGTCTTGGTAGGAAAGACATAGCCATCCACTACCTAAGTTGGCTATCAGGTGAGCAGTACCTGGTACCTAAGGGTGAGCAGTGGGCTTGACTTCTATCACATGGCACCCAGCGACCCTGTCTGGAACAGTTTTCCTCTGGCCTCTATTTGCATACTATGTCACACAAGTATCATACAGACACGCATGAACACATAGGCACACACATCAAACACAGAATGAGAGAACAGAAGGAGGGAGAAAGAATAAACTAGATATGATGTAGGTGTCCCAGTGGCTTAGGCAGGCAGTGGCTCCCTGGAAGAGGTGGAGTAGAAACCAAGCAGTAGACAGGTCAGACGGAAAGGTGACAAACGTGACGGTGGGTCAGAAAGCAGGTTCACCCAAATGTGGGTATCAGAGCTGCTTGATGGGCTTACTTTAAAAAATGACAACAGTAAATTTCATATTAAGAAAATTCTGTGACAAATGTCCTAGGGAAGAAAGAGCAATTCCCCATTGCCGTGGCTATCATTCCGGGACTTAGGATTAATCTACTATTGTGTATGCATGTTTTGCTTCAAGATTGCAATCATGCCTTCCTCACACTGTATTTAAACATCCTGTGCCTTTCCTCGGCTTCTCTATAACATACACAGTGATCCTGCAATGTTAGAGAGGCACGAGAAGAGGAATATGTGTGTCTGTGTGGTGTCTGTGTATGAGACCAATCCCTGCTCTGGGCCTGAGGGTTCTGCTAATCCCAGGCCTGTCCCCTCAGGGGATGTTTGCTGACCCACTGGGTCTCACCCTAGGACTTGCTTTGCTTATGTAGCTGAGTGTAAGTATTTTGTTGGCCCTCATCTGATCCCTTCCAGCTTAAATTCTGCCCCTGTCCCATGCAGCATCCTCAGGTAAGCATAGGGTTGCCAATCTATTAT
>JADRCD010173049.1:0-13386 GCA_019843815.1 Montemys delectorum | reverse complement strand
TCTTCTATGGTGGTGAAAATCCTTGTGTCTGTGCTGTCCGGCAGACACAGTGTTCATGTGTGGTTGTTGAGCATCAGGAACGCCCGCTGATGCCCCTGAGATTTTTGTTACATTTGAGTATGAATAGATGATTAGATGTTATTGCTCTGGGCAGTAGTGCTCACCACAGACCCAAGCCTCAGGGCCAGGTATGGTTTGTTAACTCTGTTTTGTTACCTAGCTGGGATCTGATAAAAAGCAGCTATAGAACTTCATATAGATTCTTCAATGAATCAAAAACTTTGAATCTTTGCACATAATTCAAAAAGCAATTCTGTCTCTCCGTAATGTGTCACCTTTTGGAAAACTCACCCAAGGTCCTCACGCTTTGCAGCCCACTCTCAGCAGTAGGATGCTACAGGATGGTAATGAAGATCAGGTGAGGTAGAACCTCTTCATATAAAACAATCAAGACAAATTTTAGAAGAAAATTTTGCCTATGAATCACTGGTCGTCTAAAGGACAAAAGAAACGAACTTTTCATCTTTCTCATGGGAGAAAATTAATTTTTACCTGCTATAAATGAGTTAAGTGAGTTATGTGTTATTTGCCTCCCCACATCCAAAAGCATCCCTAAATGTGGTGGTGAGCTGTTTCTTATACTAAACATCTGTAATGTGGTAGTACCTACCACCATGACCAAAGGGAAATAAAATATGGTGTGTGTGGATGATTTCAAGACATCCCTTGAAAAGGGAGAAATGTAGGTTGGGGGAGCGGCTCAGTCCATAAAATGCCTTCCATATCTGAGGTCCCGACTTTAGTCCCCAGAATGCATGTAAAGCCGTT
Organism: Montemys delectorum; assembly: GCA_019843815.1. Classification (NCBI taxonomy): domain Eukaryota; kingdom Metazoa; phylum Chordata; class Mammalia; order Rodentia; family Muridae; genus Montemys; species Montemys delectorum. The sequence continues at coordinate 12,558 of JADRCD010173049.1, read as the reverse complement.
GGAGAAATAAAGTAGCAGGCATGCATGATCTCATAACGTGGGAGGTGGACAGAGAGAGACCCTCGGGGCTCTCTGGCCAACCATGTTAGCCTACTTGGTGAATTCCAGGATAATGAAAGACCCTGTCTCAAAGAGGGCTGGGGAATAGGGCCTGAAGACTGACGCCATCACCTATACACACATTTGCACCAGCACACACACAATTTGTAAGCAAAATAAGAGATAGCTGTAATGCAAAATTATTTGAACTGCGGCAGTATGCCAAAGAGCTGGATTCCCTCACAGATTGTGGAAATGCGCACTACAAGTCATTTGTAAACAGTTTCAGCAAGAGGCACATGCATTTTGACAATGTAAAGTCAAGTCCCCACTAATATGACACATCTTTGAGGTGGGACTATTGGTAGCTACTGTATCCAGGACAGTTTACAAAGGTACAGTGAAATGTATTCTCAGATCTTCCTATCAGAAGCCCACAGGGTCCTGAAATCTTAGCCTCTGAGCATTACATTTCTACAGAAGAGCGGTCTCTAAATGTTAGTGGGCATGAAAGGCACGCAGGAACTTGCTAAAAAGGCGAACTTTCATCTGCCACTGTCACTCACAAAAATTCTGAAGGATCTAGGGATTTTCATTTAAGCCACATCTCTGCAGTTTGGGTCCAAGAACTGCCTTCTGAGAAATAGTAATGAGTGTTTTCAAGGTAACTGTTACAGGGAAGATTTGCTTGGTGGAAGCCACACATCAAGCTGTGTTTGGGTCAACACTCATTGTGGACAATCTGGCCACTCTGGCTCCATCATTCCCATCCACATCTGCCTGTTTTATTTTGATTTGAGGAGAGAGCATTGAGTCACTGATTTAAGTCTACTCCTACCGCCAAGGTAAGAACATTTCAGAGTGAAGCCCAGGACTTCATTTGGGAGAAAAGCATTCATCTCTTCCCCATGTTGCCCTCTCAGCCTGAATTTAAGAAAGCATATCATCCAGATATTGTGCGCAGCTACCTTACATGTAGAGGGTCAAGCTTGGAATACAATTTACACAGAGAACAGAACACAGAGCCGAGAGACTCTGGGATCAGAGGGACACTGTTAAGGCAGATCAATCTCTCCAAGAAGCCTGCCCTAGACATAAGCCTGAGCATTCTTCCATTCATTTGAACAGCTTCTGATAATTTTAAAGGAAAAAAAAATCACTTAATCGATATAAAATGTTGTTTTATATTTTATACACCCATTTTCCCCAGCACTGAATTCTGTGTCTTCAAGACCTTTTTTTCCCCTTCTTTCTCAACACACCTTTGAGCATTCTGCATGAGTGTCAATAAGTCTACCCATCCCTTCTCCTATAACAGCTGCTACCACATCTGCCTCTTTTTTTTTCTCACTAGAACTAAATGAAACCATCAGATTCCCAAGTACTTGTCCTCCTGGCAAAAGAGCTCTGCTAAAGACCTTAAAAAACATACTATATGAGAGATTCCTATTTCTAGAGGGAACGGCCCCTCCGTAGGTTGACACTACGACTCTCCCTTTTAGATACCTTCATGCAGCTTTAGTCTCAGTGCCCTGAGATTTTAGGTACATTTCAAAAGCAATGGGGTATTTTCCACACACTGGCTCCTTTATAATATATGGAGTCTCATCTCAGTAGAAAGGTGGAGATCTAGTTGAAGCCCAGGACAGGCCATGGTCCTGGTTCCTCAGTAACAGCTGAACAGAGGAGCTCATCAAGACATTCCTGAGCTGCCAACTACTGCCCCCAAGAAGCAGCAATTACTGGGCTGCTCTCTCCTAGAGACAAAACAAAGAAAAATGCACCCTGTTATTCCTGCTTCACTTAAGAAGACAAGAATAAATGAAATGAAGAAAAAATTATCAGCCAGAGAAACTCAACCCAGGAATCTCCATTGCCCCCCACCGACCCCCCCCCCCCCAAAAAAAATCCAGAACACAGAGTTGGAATGTCTAAAAACTTTCCTAATTCCTGCATGGACCACTGTGGGGTTGAAACAATTTAAGGATGTGAAATATTTTCATTGATCTCTCATTTTCCAAGAAAAAAAAAAATGGGGAAAACTGTGTTCTAGAGAAACGTTATCAGGAACTTATTTGTTTGTGTATTTATTTAGCTATTGCTGTCCGCTTTACCCCTTATATAATGTTAACATTCTTTGAAAATGGGCAGATGGACCTTATTCAAGTTCTGACAGTAACTCTTTGTTAGTGTACAAACGGCTTCTGAGGTATTTCATTACCATTCGTAATCACCCGTTTGCTTCTAGCTGGTGACATTTGGAATAGTAAGCAGGGGACACTCTTTGTATCCAGTGAGTTCATAGAAAGTTAAACTTACTTTCCACAACAGACTCAAGCTTAGCTACCATAACCCTCTTCAGTTACTGTGTGATGTGTTTGAACAGTATGAATGATTAATGAAAGCTAAATAGTCCAGTTTCTATCTTAAAACCTTTTTGTTAACTGCCAGGGAGCTGAGTGACTGGGAGGTGATTTCTGCTCAAATGAGTATTTATGCAATCTGATGGTTGTTCTCTGACCAAAAAAAATTAATGTATCAGCTGCTCATTTTCAAAAGATGTAAAAAGTCAGAAACTCTTCCTGATGCCTTTTCCCATCCACAGACCAACACCAAGCTCTGTGGTTCTTGCCAGTTTGGCACCAGAAAGCGAACTTGGCTTGCCTCTCTGAACGAAGTGCATGGTTGCTTTCTCCCAAGGAAACCAAGATAAAATGTGGCAACTGGTAGCATCCATTACAAAGGTCCTGAAAGTCGCTTCACAGTTTTCCTGGACTAGATTCTAGGATTGCTCCCAGAAGAAGGCCACTACCACCCATGAGCTAAGAAAAACAGTCATGCCTGCTGGAGGGAGGGAAGTGAGGTAAAACTCTCTGAGTGTTTATGAGATGATCTGGAAGAGACATCTTCAGAGATAATTCCTCTGGTAAAGGAGCTTAAGGGTGATGAGGAAACAGAGATTAAGAACCCAGGTAGAAAGCTGAAGATGACAGCTGGGGGATGACAGGAACTAGAGTGGAGGAGAAGGCAGCTTTCCAGAACACGGCAGAGTCAAGGAACACAGCAGCAGCATGTATAGCATGAACAACCTTCGGCTTGTTTTGTGGTACTGGGGATCCAATACCCCTCACCCCATGTATAGCCAAGGCTTGTGCTCAACCGTGGAGCTGCACCTCAGCCCTTCTCTCTTTAAACAAACTTTACATTCTTTCAGTGCCTATGCTGTAAATGCCTTCTTACTCATATTTTTCTAATTTCATGGTATTTGGGGCATTGCTTATGACATGCTTGTCAACCCAACTCCATCAGAATTACGATCGGAGGAAGGGATGCAGATACGTACGTCTACCTGACAATTTTTTTTTTTAAAAAAGCAATAAAACCTTTATCCTTTCCCATTTGGTAGTCTGTTGGACATGAACCACTTAAGAAATTCCAAATAAAGTGCTTTAGCAAATCTGTAACGCATAGCGTTCTTGGTCATCGCTTTTACCAGCTGTGCGTTGCTTTGCTCACCCCTTTCCTTTCACGAAGGAGGAATGGAAATGAAATTAACCTAGCCTTTTCTGAAGAGAATTCACTACTTCATTCTAACAAATGACGGTCTACTTCCTTCATTTAACAGCTGAGCAGACATGTTGCTGTTCAGTCATTAGTTGTCCCACAGTGTCCTGGGCACTGGAAACATAGGGATGCTAAGATTCAGTCCTTTATACAGACTCTCCCTGTTATAGAGAAAGATGAGTGAAGATGGTAGCAGCTGATCATGAATATTCACCCAGGGATGAAGGTAGTGTCCAGCAATAACACTGTGTGTGTGTGTGTGTGTGTGTGTGTACATATATATATATATACATATATATATGTACACACATATATATTATATGTGTGTATAAATATACATATATCCCAGTATATGTCCCTGTACACATATATATGTACATACACCCCTATATTTACACACATATTATATATAAATGTATTATATGTATGCATATATACACAAATATTTATAAATATTTATAAATATATATATATACACATAAATATTTATAAATATATATACACATTTATCTGTATATATACACACATGTATATACACACATATATACATATACACATTGTATACATATGTATATACATACACACATGTGTATACATGCGCACAAATATGTGTTTACTTGGTGAGAAAAGAACATTTTCAGGGCCAGTGGCTCATACAAATTTCCTGAAGGTGTGATTAGCCTTACGTGTGAAAATGTTCACCCTGTGGCACCTCTAATGGTCAGGGCCAACTCACAAGGTAAGGGATAGGACAGAAGTTTTCTGGGTCAATTTTCTTCAGTCTGAGCAGACAGACAATTGTCATGGATGTCTAGATACTTCCTGGACCTTATCTTTGTCTCCATAGGTCATTTCCAGGATGCCTGTGGAAGGAGTGGCCACTCCTGTTGGCAGAAAGTGCTTTCCAGGTTCATGCAGCATTACATACTGAGATGAGTGGGGCGTGTACCTCACTCCTGCTCCTTCCAGCAACATCACATCCAAATGGCTGGCCTCCTGGGCTGCTGCAATAGAACACAAGCATATCATTTGGTTTCAGGTCACTTTTTATCCTGTGGTAAGACAAGTAAGCAGACTAGCCAAGGAAAAAGGCCTCTCATGCTAGCACGCAGCACTATAATTGGAGACTTTTTTTTAGATTCTGTGCCTTGGTCGGCTAGTGGCCCCACATGAACTATTTGTTTTATTTTTGTTGTTGTTTTGAGATGAGGTCCCTACTCTGTTTCTCAGGTTGGGTTTGGATTTCTCTAAAACTGCAGATAGACTCCATCACACCTGCAAAGTGAGCTCTTAAAGTAATTGAAGACGTCGCCAACTGAGGAAGTTCCTTTGAGTCAGTGATTTGTCTTGCTCTTCTGATAAGACACCTGACAAAAGTCCCCAAGAAAGGAAGGAAGGAAGGAAGGAAGGAAGGAAGGAAGGAAGGAAGGAAGGGAGGGAGGGAGGGAGGGAGGGAGGATTTCTTCGGCTCACAGTTTTTGGGTGCCCAGTTGGAGGGTATGAGCATCATGGTGGGGAAGTCACAGGGACAGGAACATGAGGTGGATGCTCACACTGCATCCACGAGGAGGGAGCAGTGAGAAGTCAACGCTTGTGCTTAGCTTCCTTTCTCCTCTTTATTCAGTTCAGGATCCCATTTCATGGGATCATGACACCACATTCAGGGTTGATTTTCCCTACTACATTAACCCTTAAGGTACATTCTTATAGTGATTCTAAATCCAGTCAAGTTGACCGTGAAGGTCACCAACTACCACATACTTTAAGCTTAAAGGAGGCTTGAGTCGGTATATAGATGATACCCAATATCATCCACAGACTTTAGCTTAGGGCCTGGTACTCTGTAGTCCAAACTAGTCTGGAGCTTACAGCAGTTCTCTCTCAGAAGCATCCTGAGTGTTGGTACTATAGGCATGACCCATCATGTTCGGCTCTATCAGCTTTAATTTGGAGGGATCTGACTATGAAATAAAACAGGGTTGGCTATGACAGACTGTCTCACTGCTCAGAAATACACTGTTGAGGTAGGGGGTGGGATCTAGGAAAGAGATGCCTTAGAACCCTACTGAGAAAGACTGTGCACCGGCAAGGAAGTGTGAAAGAGCAAGTGCTTAGGCTAAATGAAGTCAGCAAGCATGTGTTCAGCTACTGTTTCTACCCACCACAAGCCATGTGGCCTTCAGAAAGCTATTTCTCCTTTCTTGGCCCTGCTTTCCACGATTTCCATGTCTATAGCATGGAAAAAGGAAAGAAAGTATCTGCCATCTATAATTTTAAGACATCTATCATTTTGTTTAATGGCAAGTCCCTGTCCAGTGTCAAGACAGTTGTCCTTTGTCAATACTTCAGTACTACAGAAGGGCTCAGGACATAAGCCACACTACCAAGCCTCAGAACACTGCTGAGACGCTCCCTCAGCATTTGCCAGATGAGGACACAGAAACTGGAAGGAGTCTGCGTCCATTCTCAAAGGTCTCAGAGTTGCAGTGGAGTGACACAGGATTCACAACTACTAAATGACTAAACATCTACATAACCTCCATTCTTTTCCATTAATTTCAGTGGCACTTACTGGGGTTTTTAGTTTTTTCTCTTGCAGTTACAATAACGTGTTGGTATTTGCTTGATTTCTCCCAAATCTTGCGTTCCTCTACAGCCCCAAGGCTTTACAGTGTCTGTCAGTTCTAAGCTCCAGTACTTTCTCCACACATCTTGGCTTCTCTGTAGCTGTGCCAAAGACTTCTTACTTTACTTTAAAGTGTTGTAATGCTATGACCATCAACCTACAAGACTGGTTTTCCAAGAACCACTCTAAATAATGGTTATTTTATTTACTCTGCAATTTGGGCAATGTACATAGACCATGGCGTTGGACAGGAAGGAAGGAATGGTAACAGGTGTTTCCTGCTTGGCTAATTCTTAGTCCTTTTGGAAAGGTCAAACTCCTTCCAAAAGGCTTCCCATCTTCTGTGAGAATAACACAAGGGACAAAGAAAACATATTCGCCAAGGTCCCCCTTACACAAAGGACTCCAGAGGGTTTTGGAGCACAGGGTTAAGCTTCTTAGAGGAAAGATGCCACAGAAGCTGAACTATGCTCTCTGGGCCTTTGACCGTGGTGTCACATCACGGCAACCATGTCCTTGTCCTATCCTGCTGCTCTTTGCTTTCTTCCACTAAGATACCTGTTCTGTCACAAGCCTTCGACACCTGATATTTATGTTATGTATGAGTTCTCTTGGCAGTGATGTTCTATTGAAAAGCCATAAGATTGGTGTCTGGAAAGAGGTTTGGGGCTACAGAACTAAAATTGGTTTCAACTGTATTTTTCCACAGGTCCTGGAGGTTGGAGCCAAGGAGGTCTTAGGCCTGTGAGTCTAGAAACTCAATAGCCTCATGGAAAAATCTAGGTCAGTTGTATTTTTTTTCTCACAGGTGGTAACGGTATCTAGATGTCAGAAAAGGTCACTCTCCTCTGGAACTATCTTTAAAAGCTAGGGCAATCCTTCCAGGACTATTTAGAACAGCTGGCTCTTGAGTTTCTATGGCTGAATTTTTAATCTTGGTTGTTAAACCCATTGGTGGCTGAGAGGTAAGCAACTGCTCAAGAGTGCCTTCCTGGTCCTGGTAAGAAGTGTCAGCTCCACCAAAACACACAGTCCCAAGAACTTTCTTCTGCAGACAAAGAAGAGCCACAGTGGACACTGCTCATGAATAACTATGCCCACCATGACAGCTGGAGCCACCACGACAGCTGGAGTCCACCACGACAGCTGGAGCCACACACATCTGCCTTTGAATCTCCAGGTCCCACATTTGCACAGGCACACATTTCACCTCCCCAGATTTTAGTATTCTCACATGCAAACTTAGTTTTTTTAAAAAAACGAAGCAAAATGATGCAGTGAAGGGTACCACATGGAGCTTGGCACATTCAGGTGGCTGGCTGCCCACTGGCTACCTCCACTTTGGAAATATCTCAGAGAACAAGCATCCATGGGACCTTTTTCACTCTTCCATGTCTCTTTGGCTTATCTTATCCCAATTTTCCTTACAATTTCTGGTTTCCACGTGTTGTAAGGGTTTTCAGAATCTTTTTATCAGTGGTTATTAATCCAACTGTCACAATAACTGATAAATGTGTAGCCTAAAACAATATTTGCCCCAAGTTTCTGTTTGTTTTCTTTGACCTTGTAATGTGGCCAGTTGGAGATGTTCCAATTAAAGGTAATGAACCAATTTATTCCCTTGCAATTTGTTATGTTTAATAAGTAAGAGCCTTCCTTGCCCTTTGTCCATGAACATACCCACACATTAATCTTGATCAATTGCCAGCAAGCATCTAATGAGTGCCTTTGTTGGTGGAGTTTAGGATAACCCTTTGCTCTATTTACCATTGGTGGAAAAATGTAAGAAAGGAAAATCCATGTATGTTGTCACTCAGTGAGATTCCTGCTGCCCTGAGAATGAGACAAGTATTCTATTTGCACAACAGAACACAAGAAGGGCTAATGAGGATGCACTGGTTCAGGTTTCTATTAAAAGACACATATACTTTCAAAAATTGAAGATTATCTTTACATGTATGAGCTGTAATGGCTCCTAGGTAAAGGCTAGAAAAAATATTTATTCTGCACTAGAGCAGATTTGACGGTTTCTCTCTAACATTATGATTTCTAAAGAGTATTGATTTCCAAAGAGAAATACATTCATTCTATCCAATCATTTATTGTACCTTGGACAAACCTGTGCTGGGTGAAGCAGATGGCATTTAAGCTCAAGGGAGGCCTCTGGGGCCTCTTGAACAAGACAGTTCTGCTAGCAAGAAGACACTATGAGCCTGTGCGGTGCAGGTTGCGTGGTGTGGAAGGGAAACTGGAATAACACTTGCCATTGTCATATACCTCACTATTGTCCCCAGGTGTATATATCCATCTTCTATGACTGTCTTTATAAAACAGTGATTTGAGATATAGGATGTGCCAAGGTTAGATTCTAAACTCCCATGCTTCTTCAAGGGTCCTGAGTTGTTCAAAGTGGGAACAGTCAGAAAATGGTTAGCAAGACCTGAGGGCTTGGGGGTGGATGTTGAAGGATGAAGGATGAAGGATGAAGGAATGTATGGAGAAGAGGGATAGTGCAGAACTGCAGGAACTGAAAGGAACAAATGACGTCTCTGTGTTCTAAGTGTTGCCCTGGCCACAGTGAGGGTCTCTAAAGCTAATCATCTTAGGAAAGCAGTTGGACAGTGGCGTAGAGCCAAGCTCACAGAACGCAGCCTGTGTGAGCCCCTGCGTGACGGTACACGGATCATGTCTACCTTCTCCCTCTTGGTTCACCTTGGCTCAGATGTTGCTCTCTGTCCCTTCCTCTCTTCCTCTTCTCGTTTCTCCTGTCTCTCTCACAGTCTTGTTCTTCTCACGATTAATCTAGCAGTGTTTGCACCTTACTGAGCACCATTGCTTACTGGAGTCTCTACCTGAGAGCATACCATGGCGATCCCTCTGGCTTCTCGGGATTTAGCATCTACAGCTAGAAAGTCTGAGTCTGAGTCCCAGTCACAGGGTTGACTACTGTTTAAGCTTAGACAAGTTCTACCCCTGCTTATTTCAATGTTTCATATGCCAACAGTGGTCACCTCCGAGAGTCATCTCAAGAATGACATAGATATTTGCTCTGGAAGGTATGGGTATGTGTTAGAATTGCAGTCATGTTGGGTCATTTTCTCTCCTGCCCTTGCAGAGTATAACATGCATTTTTGTTTGTTTTTGTTTGTTTGTTTGGATCCAACATCCAAATCACGCGACCTGTTAACACTGTTTATTTGCTAGAGTTGTGGCTCTCAGTTTGTCTCTTAAATGTACTAAATAAAAATTTTGAGAGCATTTAAGAGCCTGAGCCAGGCCTGGCCCAAAGTCACAGCTATTCTGATCAGTGAAAGCTCTCTGCCCGGTGATCCAGCAACCCTTCACTGTGCTATGGCAGTCTCCTGCTCCAGTGCACAATCTGACTTTGCTTGCTACTGTTTGCATTTTATGAATCATGCTCCAGCTATTTGAACTCCTGAGGCCTCTGGGACTACATAAATAATTACCAAGATGCAATTGTCACAGATTATGAAAGATTTTGTAAAAAGTTCTTTCTCCTTTTTTTTTTTCTTTTTTTCCTATTTCTATGAAACTTTTTTATTTTTTTTTTCTTTCAAATTGTAGGATGAAGAAAATGTCAGCTATTCTCCGACGAAGAGAGGAGATTCTTAGAATCAAAAAGTCTGACATCCGGTAAGCAAACACTCCCTTCTTCAATCGGCAGTGGGAGTGCGCCATGGCAACCTCTTCTTGGTGGGAACTCTCAGCCGGGGCCTCCTGCACTATGCTCCCCCATACATTAACTTCGAGCAGTGCCTGCCTGGCAGAATGTCAATGAGGAAACAGTGAAGTGCAGGAAGTCTTGGAACACAGCCCCGCTGTTCCAAAGGAAGAGCAAGGCCTCTGGAGCAGCTCGCCCTCACTGTTGCGCTTGTTCTTAAAGCTTGTGCATTTGCATTCATGCCCTTGTCTTGGAATACCTTCAATTGCAGTGTCAAGATGGAGAGAACGCCTGGATTGTCTTTGCCTCCCCAGAAATTGAGCAGACTCAGCGCTTTCCCAGAAGCCTTGATCCTTTCAGGTTCCTGGTTAGCTTTCAGAAGAGACATATTCCTGGAAACTTCTGAAATCGGCCCTGTTTTATCATCCCCCCTCTCAAACTTGGCAGTTAAAAATCTCATCTTCAAATGCATTTTTCTCAACCCAGTTCTCCCATGTGAAATGCCTGGTAGCCCTTCTGTTTTTTTCTATTTTTGGCAGAACAGAGCAAACTCTGTTTGCCAAGACTTTTTTTTTTTTTTTAAGGACCAAGTTCTTGTCATTCTGAGGCAAGAGGTTTCTGGATCAAAATGGAACCAAAAGGTCCATTTGGCACCACTCAATCAACCTTATCAGCAGCACCCAGGAATGCTTTCGGCTTTCCTCTGCAATCGAGGGTTTCATCAGAACCCAGAGCACATGTGAATCCCTTAGTCCATATTTACAGTGCCAGAGACCTGGAAACCAGCCCCAAGCAGACAGGAACAGCTGACGCCCCTTTTATTTTTCTAGAACCTCTGTGTTTATTCTTCTCAAACCCCAGAGATACATTTTGAGAACACATTGCAATTTTTTTCTTGAAACATTTGTGTATACATTGTATCTCCCAAATTAACCCTCAAGTTAGAAAGGACAGAGTGCCCAGAAATTACCTCTGCATCCTGCATAGTGTTAAGACTAGGTGGAGATTAAGAGGCACGTCTTCGATAAACCTTCTCATATCCTTTCTACGGCACCACAGAGGCCCACAGAGGCCCACAGAGGCCCACAGAGGCCCACAGAGGCCCACAGAGGCTCACAGAGGCCCACAGAGGCCCACAGAGGCAGGTTAGGGCAGAAATGGAGGAGGAACCTAGCTCTTGGCTTTCTTTATTCTAGAACATTTATTTCTTTATGTACTTATTTATTTTGAGACAGGTTCTCCACTTGCACAGTCTGGCCTTGAACCCTCCAGGAAGTCTTGGATAGTTTTGACCTTCTGATAATCTTGTTCCCACCTTCCAAGTGTCAGACATGCATCACCACACTGGTTTTGTGTAGTGCTGGGGACTTAACTCAGGCCTTATGCATATTAGGCAAGTACTCTACCAACTGAGCTACTCCCCCAGTCTTGTGCTAGAACTTTTGAGTATGGTTAACACGATTCGAAATTAATAGATGTACTGGGCAGTTCCAGGCAGCCTACAAAATGATTGGTGTGTTTTCAATTTGAGCTATGACTGTCTCCATTAATGGAGCTTGGGAAAGCAGAGAGCCGTTCCTTTGGCATGGAAAGGGGCAAGCAGCCATCCTCACAATGACTCTGGTTATTCTCATGAGAGGTGGCTATAGTTTTTATATTTCTGCCGTGAGGCCTGAGGTGTCTTCAGCAGGTAGCCACCGGTTGATTGGCCAACTGTACCTGATAAAGCATGAGTAGCTCCATGTCCTTCAGATTGTACAAGGCTCTACTGACATTTCCAACTTTTCATCCTATTGAGGGCATTAATCTGACTTCACAGGTTAGGCAGGCTAATTCTGGTCTATATTATATCAAGTTGCAATTTTTAACATATAGGTTTTTGAAAATAGAGTTCACATGTGGAATTTTCTTTGCAGTTGTAAAGTTCTAGAGTTACAGTATGTAATTATCATGTAGCATGTGGATAACCTTCTTGCACTGAAGTGTATGTTTTGTAAACAAGCCTGTCCTTTAATGGAATATTTGCCAGTGCATGTGTATTCAGAGAATTACTCCAAAGGCATGTGCTCAGAAGTTAGGAAATAATTATATTTCCAAACATAATCTTTCCTAATCATCCCATTTCGTTTTATTTAAAAATAACCCTGGGGGGTCTCTAAGACAGATACAATTATCTTTGATCTCAGCTCTGAGGTACCACCCTTCTAGAAAAGTATTCAGGGGGGAGAAAATTAAGGGAGGCACTGAAAAGGGGTTGTGAATAAATGCATAAATTAAGTTTTTTTCCAGAAAAATCTTCATTCTAATTATAAATAAATACATGAGCAAGAAGCTGCCTAAATTTAGCTTCTAGCGAGGGAGCCCGCAGGGCACTGAGCTGGTAGCTAGGATTTAGCAGCTCACCCATCTGATTTAGTGCACAGCAATGCGCAAGGATGTCCACAGTTAGGCCGATTGCACAAACCTCTATTGAGGACCAATAGGATGTGCAGAAGTCAGGGAGTTTTAGGGTCACCAGTGTGAGGCAGATCAAGTCCTTGGTTTGCAGAGCTCTATGAATGGTGGGTAAGCAAGGAGTGGAAGCTCCACCTCAAGGACAAGAACTGGAAAAGAGGTGAGGTGAGGAAATGGATGGATGGATGGATGG
>JADRCD010173047.1:0-12806 GCA_019843815.1 Montemys delectorum | reverse complement strand
AGTAATAGACGTCTACCTCTCTTGAATTGTTGTTTTCATTGCTGCCTATAAATCCAATAGGATTCACTTATGGAATTCTTTCCTTTGCCTTTCTGAACTTGACATTCCTTCTGACCACTGAAAAGTGAGGAGGTCATTTCCAGGCACTGAGATTGTTTACAGTGGTGCACTGTCTGATTCAGACACCAAAAGATGCTCTAAAGGGCGTGGGAGTCTCTCAGGGTCTTGGGAAGTCTGTGAGCTAATCTTGGTCTTATCTAATCACCCTTGGAAAGCTCTTTAATACTCAACACATCAAAAAAGACACTGAAGGCATGTCCCACTGCAGTGCTGGGACAGAAAAACTAAACAAGCCAGCCCAAAGACCAAAACCTTTGGAAGAACCTAGAAAAATGGATGCCTGCATTCCACCTAGAGACTTAGATCAATGACAGCAGATCTCAAGAGAGTCTTCTGAGGTTCCCAGAACCTCAAGAAGTCCCCAGATTCTGACTGGCATCTTTCACCTGTACAGTAAAAAGGGCCTAGAGAGTTTCTCTCCCAGACACTGAGAGTTCAACAAAGGAAAATCTCAGAGAAATGGGAGGCAAGCCCAAGCCTGGAGCCCATGGAGTCTGCCCCAGGAGGCTTCAGCCTCAAAGGACCTAGACACTTAGCTTGTCCTTGGATGCCCAGTTCAATGGCTGCCCCATCTGAAAAGTCTCCCACACTCTATTCCCAACCATTCCACTTATCTTGCTCACCCAGCTTTGGGGCCAAACTCCTAACGAAAGCTCCACCATCTCATAGACTAGTCTACATCCCCGAAGAGGCTGGGAACCTCAGTCACCAACAAAGTGAACCCCTGACATCTAACCAACGCTTCCCAAACACATGAGTGACACACATCGGAAGCTACTACGGCTGATAATCACTGTCAGGGAATCCTCAAGGGAAATTCATATTTTTCTTCATACATCACTAATAAAGACCCCAGAAGGTAATTACTAGTTCAAAACAGAATGCTTGTCATCTTCACAAATAGTACCACATACACCATCCCCCGAGCTATTATTTACTTCACATTTCTATTATATCAGATAATTTCAATGACTATTACACTATTAGTGGAAGATAGAGATGGATGTCTTCAAGACCTTGGAGAAGGCAAAGATAAAATTAAACATGATGGAAAAAAAACACTAACCACCAAAGAAAAGGTTAATGATTGGTTTGCCTTAGGTTTATGAACATCTGTTATTCAAAAGACACCCTGTGTAGAGTGAAGAGATAAGCCAGTGGGTGGAGAGAAGCCTGGATCTGGGTGTCTGACAAAGGACTCACTGTCCTGCTACTGTTAAGGAAAGCAAACAAACAAACAAAACATTCCTGTGGAGGAGAAAAATGGCAAGGAAAAACCTGACCTGAGTGAGGTTGAACAAAATAATCCTTCTAATGGCAAAGAAGCACTAGTTACCATGAAAATACAAAGTAAGGCCACAACAAAAGAGCAGCACAGGCCACAACATGAGTAAACTAGAGAGGGTGGGTAAGACCAAATGTGGGCTTTTAAGGAAGAGAAGCAACCGCTGATGGGAATGCTGATAGTTACAATCAACTTGGAAAATTCCCTGCCAGTTCTCTGTGTGAGGTGTTATGTGCGTGCATGCTCATATGCGCATGTTTGTGCATGTAAGTTTGTGTGGATGTGCCTATGGAGGTCAAGGGTCAAGGCCTTCTGCCTTCTCTGTTTGCTCTGTCTTTTTTTTTTTTTTTTTTTTTTTTTTGGTTTTTGAAAGTCTCTCATTTAACCTGGAGATGACCAATTTGGTTAGACTGACTGGCCAGTGAGTGGAGGATTCCCCTACACACGTGCCCTGTCTTCTCCTCTCCTGTACTGGGATTATAGGTATATGTTTCTTTGTCCAGCATTTTTATTTCCAACATGGGGATCCAAACTCAAGTACTCATGCTTGCAAAGCAAACACTTCACCAACTGGGTCACATCCCCAGGCCCTCCATCCTCACAAACATAATAACCAACAAAAGAAGTCAGACACAAGAAGTATGACATGAATCCAAAATATTACCAAATTCAAAATCACACAGATCACCTCTGATCACAGCAGTCTTTAAAGAGAAGCAGGGGATTGGCTGGTTGTGGATCAGAGCAGACTTCAAAGATTCCAGCACGGTCTTTTTGTTGTAAGTTGCAATTACACTGATGCATTTGCACACTGTGTGGTGTCCATGACAACCCAAATCAGTGTGTACTGATTACACATGCCAATGAGTTACAGCCTTATATTACCATACTTTTCTCTATACCTGTTAGCCCTTAATAATATTTTAATGGCTTAATTTTGCCTAACTACTACATCATAAAGACACAAAACCAGATCTATTTATCTAATTCAGAAGGACTAAAAGAGATCTATGCTGAATATAAGAAAGTCAGTCTCCAAGGTTACATAGCATATGATTCTGTGTATCTCACTGTCTTACAGAGACAACATTTTGGAGAACAGATCTGCATTGCCAACCGTCAAAGACTGAGCATGGGGAAGGGAGTGTCTATAAAGAAGAAGCCCAGAGAACCTCTGATGGGACAGAGTGTTTCCAGAAACCATGCATGATACAGCTGCACAGTCCTGCACACACACATGCACATGCATGCTGCACATGCACACACACACATACACACCCATGCACACAAGCACACATATATACACACACACACACACATGCGTATGCATGCTATACATGCCCATACATGTGCACATACACACATGCACCCACAAACATATATACATATACATGGCACACACACACACATGCACACGCACATATACATATTACATGCACACTACACATACACACATACGTGTATGCACACACACACATATACATGTATAGCTGGCAAAATCTGAATATCTGAACATGGTCTGTCCTTGTCCAAGTTAGTTTCTTGACTCTAGTATTTTACTATAGTCATGTAAAACATCCACGCTGGTAGAGGCAGAGGGAAAGGTAAATCAGACCCTTCTCCTAATACTTTTTTTTTTTTGGTAACTCCTTGTGAATCTACAGTTATTTCAAACAAAACCTGTTTCTTAAAGAAGAATTTAAAAGATAAAACTTCATCTTGAGCTCAAGATGATTTGATGCATTTCATAAAACTCTCAATTGCTTGAAGTATCTTCGATTTCAGAGAATTCTGGTTGAAAATTTTGTAACCACTCTTAAACTTGCCCTAGAAGCCAGAGAATCAAAAAGGCAAACACACTTGAACCTATTACCAGATGGGGAGGGACAGCTACCACATGTGAGACAGATGAATGCAGGAGAAAACAGCTCCTGTGTGTGCCCCAGCTTTAATTCCAGGATCTGTGGCAGCTAGCAAAGCAGATGCTTTCTGATAACCTTCTTATGTGACTTCCTGGAGCAAGCAGATGCCTACACGTTCTTCCAGTCAATTTTCCATAAGGATTCTCACCCTAAATTCTTAGGAAACATTGGGACAGAAATGGGGAGGTGAACTATCCCAACAGCAAACAAGAAGACTGGTGGTGTCCACTCAGCAAGTTGGGCCAGTGGCCTGCGTGTGGACATTTGGTAACAGGCAATCTCTGCTCAGGGCTAGCGCATAGACACCTCTCCTTATTCTATCAGCCCAACATGGCATTTGGGTCAGCCCAAAGTCAAGTAGCTTTCAACTTTGTGAAAGAGACTGGAAAGTCACATAGCAAAAGGTGTGGGCACAGAAAAAGGCGGCCGAGAAGTAGACAAGAGTTCAACCAGCTACTCGTAGCTGATCATAGAACACGACCCAGTCTGGTATAGCACTTTAGCCACACAACAGCTAAGTACACATTTCTCTTGGGAAAGTTCTTCAAATGCAATTTCCTTGGCTAAGGGAGTCATCCATCCACCCACAGCACATTAGGGGACAGGATCTATGTAGCCCAACATCTTCCAAAAAAAAATGTATGAACATGTGCAATGGGCAATACCTAGGACTTGATATAGTAAGCATCCAGGACACCTCACCCTTCTGTCACATCTCTAGCAAGCTTCCTAATGTGGTATGAGAGATGGATTCCAGGTCATGAGAATATCCAGTAGTGTGCCTGTAGCCCAGCCTTAATCAATTCCATCCTGCCCCCACAGATTTCAGACACTTTTAAGGGCTCTATCATTTGTCTTCACTGAAAACCTAGTCAACACCCACAGTCTCTCTCCTTTCTTCTGCTGTGCAATAGGGAACCATTACTCTTCCCCTCCCATGTTCCCATCAATCCTTCCTTTAAAAAACATAGGATAATCTCACAGGCTAATATGATAGGATACTCCTCTACTGAAAATGTGATGGCTGGTTTTTTAAATTTTTTTGAATGATTAATATTTTTTTATTAGATGTTTTCTTTATTTACAATATCTCCTTTCCCAGGTTCCCCTTCAAAAAGAAAAAGAAAAAAATAAAAAAACAAAAACTAAAACAAACCCCTGTTCCCTTCCCCCTCCCCCTGCGTACCATCCCACTCCCTCCTGCTTACTGGCCCTGGCATTCCCCTACACTGAGGCATAGCACCCCAACAGGGCCAAGGGCCTCTCCTCCCATTGATGACCAACTTGGCCATCCTCTGCAATACACATGCTGCTGGAGCCACTAGTCCCACCATGTGTACTCTTTGGTTGGTGTTTTAGTCCCTGAGGGCTCTGAGGAGGAAAAAAAAGAATATGCAAATACCAAATTTGTGTATCTACTCTACACAAAAATTTGTGTGTAAATATATTTTCATATGATGTGTATGTTTTGTAAATACAAATACATTCTTCTAAAATTTATAATATTAAAAAGGAATAAAAAGCTTTATCATATTAACACATATATTTAAATATATAATGATTTAAGTCTTATACATATTAATCTTTACCCACTTGCCTTTAGTGGTAAAATAATAAAATTTTGTTTACCATAAAAGAAAGAAAGAAAGAAAAAAAGAAAGAAAGAAAGAAAGAAAGAAAGAAAGAAAGAAAGGAAGGAAGGAAATGTGATGGCTACCTGTGAGGTGAGTGACCTTATTCATGAGGGCAGATCAGGAAAATAGTCTTGCCAGTGGAGGCATTTGTGACAGAAAAGAAAAAAAGCATGTAAACATTGCATGTCTGTGCACATATGTGTATACATGTATGCATGTGTGCATGCATTTTTGCAAATGTGAGTTTATGTGTGTGTGTATGTGTAGAAATGAGCCTCCACAAATCTTTCTGAAATGCCTCCCTCAATTTTAATAACTTCCAATTCTGAGAAAGAAGAAATAAGATAATCCAACTCAACCCTTCTGCTGGAGCTACTGAAATAAAATCTGGACTAAATATGTTTTAAAATATGTTTGAAAGCACTCAAGAATTCACCAGATACTGAAAAACCCTCAAGTCCAGATTGGTTGGCAGCAAAACTCCAAAGTGCTCCTGAAGCTAGCACCCCATAGTGACCTCAGCCTGGTGGCATATGTGCACATAAAGGCCACCAGCAGATAAGGAGGCTCTAACCAGAAAGGGGAGACTCTGTCCTAGTGTCATCTTTCATCACTAGGATAATATACCTTGACAAAAGATGATTTAAAGATGACACCGGCTTATCTAGCTCACAATCCTAAGTTACAATTGCCACTGAGGAGGTCAAGGTGTCAGAAACTTAAAACAGTGGGCTATTGTTAAATGTCCATCTTCAGATGAAATACACATCCAGCTCCATAAATGACTGCAGAAGCTCAGAAGAATTGGTTTCTCTTTATGTTAGAACATGCTGTTAGTCAGAGTCGTGATTTCTTTGGTGGTAGGTTGTTGGTTAGAAACATAGCCCCAACCCGTCATTGCGGCTAAGAGAACGTGCAACTCCCACGGTGCCAGTCCACCTCTGTGGCACAGCTCAGGAGTAGATGTGGCAACTGAGAGTGGGTCCTGTGCAAATGTTTTGCTAATTTTTCATCTGTTGTTATATCTATGCAAAAAGTCAATAATCCTGGAATCTTTCATTCTAAGCTCTGTTTTGCTACACAACCCTGGCCAAAGTACCCTCCCTTACCCTACAAAATGAAAGAGGAGGGAGAGGAGAAAGAAGAATAGGAGGAGGGGGCAGGAAGAGGGTTGTAATGGTAGTGACACCCACAATGCTCAGCAGAGTGCCTGGAAAGGTCAGACGCTGTGCAAAGGATCTAGCTAGTACCATATACACTTAATAAATTGCCACTAATTCTAACATTAGCGGAAAAATGATCCTGAATATTAAAGCTTGGAACAATAAAGATACAATAATAGTGACAAAATAGCTAAGAATATTTATAGCTACAGCTAATGGGTCAGTGCCCCCTCTGTAAGTCTAGAACTAACTAATAACACTGAACATTCTTTTTCTATAAATTGGGGGTTTGGTTTTAGGGCTTTTTGAGACAGGATTTCATACACCCCAGACTGTTCTCCAAGTTTCTGTGTTGCTGAGGATGACCTTAAATTCCTGATCCTCCTTCCTCTATTTCTCTACTGCTGGTCTTTTAGGTGTGCACCATCACCTCTGGTGTGTGCTGTGCTGGGATAAAACTAAGACTTCATGCATGCCAGGAAACCACTCAATCAATCAAACTATACACCCAGCCTACCGCTGAACACACTAGGGTGAGTAATTACACAACCAAAAGTTTCATACAGCTGCAAGATGTCAGGTCTAGTACTGCAGATTCAGGAAATAGAAGACTTTATCACTGACCCCAGAGACCATGTGCAAGGTTGGGAGACAAGAAATACACAACCAAGGCTATAGGCAGCTAAGAAATTACAATAATATGGACTTCAAGGAGGGGTAGTCTAAAGGAAAGGACAGAAAATTTGGAAGTGATTTGAACAATTCAATCAGGAAAATCTTGGTAAGACACCAATGCCACCCAGAAAATTTTGAGTTGGTGAGATATCTGCACTCATGCAGAATGGCTAAGAACAGACACAGGTCCAGACCATCATCCCACAGGGTATCTGTGACCAGACAGCTATGAGAGCTGCCTGCACCCACCATGGGCAGATGACAGAAGGGGGTCAGGGGACCCTCCAAGACCTTCACTTACTCTCTCTGACATCCTCATGAGCCACAGGGACACCATGGTCATCACTGGCAGCTTTCTCAAGATTCTTGCTTCTTCTGCCTTTTCTGTTGCTATTTTTACCTGGGGGGGGGGGAACAGAAAGAAAAATGATGTTACTCTTTGCATCAGAGGAACCTCTGGATCCAAGAACTCATGGTCTTCTCCTGCAGAAAGCTGTTCTTAGCTTTGCTCCTCAGTCCCCAGGGCCTTGGACACTAAGGGGTCTGTGGTTAAAGGAGAAGATGCTCAGAGCATATGGAGGTAATCACCCCTCATAGACCCGTGCACAACTGCAAGCTGTTAAGTATTGTAAGTCTACAAAATGCTGCTGAGCCTCCCTGGGGCACTAGGAATAATAGCTGGAACAGGAGGTCAACGTTGGACTTGGAAACTAAGCTAGCATGTTCCCTATGCTGAGCTCTCCCATGCAACTCTCTCTAAGGCCACGGCTTGTGGACCTGTGAGTGAGTCTCCTGCTCACTGACTAAGGAGTGACCTAGGAGTCTAATGTGACCCTACTAATCTTCCAGTTTCTCCTCACATTGTCACCCCATGTTGGTTATAACAACACAGGCATAAATTGTCTCCCTCATGGGCACACTCATCCCTCTACTCTCAAGCTAATTAGCTCCTTCCCATCTTTTGAGTCTCAGTTCTGGCATCAACTTCTTTTCCTGATCCCCCACTTCCATCTAATCCTCCTTGGAGGGGCTCTGATAGCATCTGCTTAGAGTCAAGTTGCCTCTAGCAAAGTCTAATGCAGGGATTTTGATTGAAGTGCTGAGGAGAGGGAAGGGGAAGTGGGATCCAGTCAGAGAAGGCTTAGCTAAGCAAGCCTGGCTGGCTCAGCATATCACCGGGGCTTTAAGAACAGGAATGCCGTATATATAGAATGCTCCCCTCTTGGGAAGGCCTCTGTATAAAGACTAGCCAACTAAGGGATGGGGATACAGCCTTCCAGAGCACGAAAGACATGTGAGCCACAGTCCAGGCTTGTATCTAGGAGACATGCAATCCCAGGGTATCTCCAGGGCCACCAGCCTGACCTCTACTTTATTCCCTCCTCAGCAGAAGAAAGTAGCAGAGCCTGCCACACAGGAAATTAGATCGAGGATACAAAATGATACCTGTGAGACCCTCAAGGTGCAAAAGACAGCTCTTGTCCCTACCTGGCCAGCATTATCCTGAGGCCCACACATCACTAACACTACCCCATTTGCTAACAGCTAACAGGGTCAATGGGCTCAAAATCTATAAGACTTGTTCCCTGCAAGGTTCAACTCTCTGAGAACAGGAAGGACATTTTATAGTTGGGAACATGAAGGCCTAGGTCAGTGGTTGTCAATCCTAACATACATGTAGTTACCCTTTAATACATGTAGTAGTGAACCCCAATCATAAAGTTATTTCTGTTGCTACTTCCTAACTGTAATTTTGCTTCTGTTATGAATCTGAATATAAATATCTGATGTGTGACACAACCCCAGAAAGGTCTCAACCCACAGGTTGAGAATTGATGGCCTAGCCTGGAGGAAGAGGGCTTCCCCAAGGTCACTGACAGCCAGGAGGTAACAATGCTAGTGACCAACTCCAAGGGGCCTTCTCGGCCAGCACAAAGAACTCTTCTATAGACCCCCTCCCCCCAGAACAAGAAAGACACCATATGCTCTGTACAGATGAAAGAAGAAAGAGAAGTGGAAATAGTGTTCAGAGAAGGAGCCAGAATCAAATCAGCATCTCCATCTGGGCCGCGTGACAACGCAGAATTCCTTAAAAGAAGCAAACTGCAGCGCTAATGCCGGCCACATGTTCTATTCTGGTCCTCGGGCAATAAATATAATTCCTCTCGCTTAATAGAAAACCATTTTTCCCCTTGCTACATAAGGAGCTTACAGTAGCAACCCCCAACCCACTCCAAACTGAAAAGCCCTTTGCTTGCCTACAGTCTCTGCTTCCCCAGGAAATTCCAGGCTGCAGGGCTCTGCACTCCGCTTGAAGGAGGGAGCTGGCTAGGGTGCTGGCAGTTCTTACAGTATTCTTGGTACCAACCCTCCCAACCCCCGTAGCAAGAAAGAAAAGCCACCACATGAGGTTCTCTTTGTAGCTCCCCAGTAACATAATCTAAACCTCTCTCTCAGAAATGTATCCTGCAGTTCATGTGTGTGTGTGTCTTGTGGATGGCCACTTGTGTGACATGTGTGAGGGTACACACACAGGTTTGTACACACGTGTGTTAGAGGCCAGAAGACAATTACAGTTGTTCCTCACCCATTGTCCACCATTTTTTTTCTATTTTAAACAGTGGGTCTCACTCATTTGGAACTTGCCAAGCATCCTGACCAACAGCCCAGCAATCCTCCTGTCTCTGCTTCCCCAGGGCTGAGATGGTTTTAACTATTATTTTAACACAAGACCTGATCTAGATCTAACCTGAAGCCCCCTGCCTCCCTAAGGACTAGTTTTTGTGGTGTCTGAAGGCACCTGGCAAGCTTCCAAGGGAGGCAAATGTGGTAGATAGCCCTAAGGGCACAACAGCTGCGCACACACTTTAGCAGTAACCAGCAACTCTCTAATCAAGTGCCTGGCACTTGAAACTTAGCTACCTACTCAGTGCTAGGTGGCGACATTGATGTTGGAGGAGAACCTACATCCAGCACCTTATTAACCAGCACAATCCCTAACTTCATTCTAAATATTGTCCTTATACCCACAGATAAATGTTGTTCTCACCCCTCATCAAAGAAACTTCTCTCTGCAACAGATAAAGACTATCACAGACAACCACAACCAATCAAACTGCAGCGAGCAAGGGATTATGTGGTGCCCTGTCCCAAGTGATACATTACAACATAATTCCTATACCTAAGGTTCATGGATCATTGTAGAAAGATACAGAGCCATTGGAGAAGTAAGAGCCTGAGGATCAGGACATTTTCTGTGGTTGTGTCTTCTGGAAATATGAAAGAGACATCTGTGAAGTCTTACTAACTTAGATGGCTAAACATTACCTGAGAATTACATCATCAATGGGCATTCTAACATGGAAAAGGTAAGCCCAAGAGGCCTCGATCCTAGACAAAGAACTACAAGCAACTAGGGAACTCTGAGAACAGGAGAAATGGTTTTCCATTGAAAAGGCTTCTGACTGGTTATCCAATATCAAGTGGTCAGCCCTGAGATCATAAACACATATAACATTATACAAACTGAGCAGGTTGTAGTTATGTATTTAGGAATGTGTGTGTGTGTGTGTGTGTGTGTGTGTGTATAAATGTGTGTATATATATATATATATATGTATATATGTATAGATACAATTAAAGAAAAAAAAGCCATGAAATTGAAAAGAGCAAAGGGGTGCAAGGGAAGGGTTGGAGAAAAGAAAGGGGAGAGGGAAATTATCTAATCATATTATAATTTCAAAAGATATTATTTAAAAAAGAAAAATTTCTTGCTCCATACAGATAGAAGCAGGAAAGTGACAAGGCACAAGGAAGAGGGTGCCTGTGTCCCTTTGTAATTCTGAGGATAGTCAGTGTCAAAGGAGACGTGTGGACTGGAGTGAATCTGAGAATCAATGCAACATTTAGATGACATGCTTGCTTCCAGCCATGGGTGACCTCAGTGGTCTGGCAGAGAGGGGACACTGAGGGTCACCAGGGAGACAGCAGTGCCACTACACTAGGGCCAGGCCCAAGTCAATGCACTCACTAATGCCTGTCTTCCCCCTCCCCCATCTATTCTTCTCAGGTGCTGTATCCTTCATGAGAAAACTGGCTGAAGAGCTTCAATCCCCTGGGACCAGGGCACAAGGACAGTGGCTCAACAGTGACTCTGAAGTGACTCTGAAGCCAACACTCCCACTCTCTGTACCAGTAGTTCTCAATCTGTGGGTCATGACCCTGTCACAGGGGTCGCCTAAGACCATCAGAAAACACAGATATTTACATTACAATTCATAACAGTAGCAAAATTACAGTTATGAAGTAGCAATGAAATAATTTTATAGTTGAGGGTTGCCACAACATGAGGAACATGAGCATTAAGGGGTCGAAACGCTAGAAATGTTGAGAACCACCGCTCTATGCAGTCAACCACTCTCCTGATTCTCAACCACAACCATGTGTAGTTCTTCATCTTCAAGGAAACACTCCAGTAACAGCACCAGGCAGGTGGGTGCATGCAGGAGAGTGTGGGCCCTTTGCAGTGGGCTGTGCTGGGTACCCTGGGCACCTACCTGCCTGGGTTTTGGCTCTACTGAGATCAGGCTGAGGTGAGCAAACATGTACTGCAGGATTGTACCTAGAGATGATTTCATGCAGCCCGAGGAAAGGGGGCTACAAAGAGAAAGGAGATGCCAACAACCCAAATGCATTGGCTGTCAGGATCCACAAGACAGACCCAGCAGGTAGGGATTCCAGGAACAGGGGTAAGGTGACACAAAACTGTCCCCAACCCCATCAGAACCTGGGAGGCCACACTCATGTAACCTCACACCTCAGCAGGTACTGTATTTTTGACACAGTCCTCCAGGGAGGAGTCAAGGCTTGGAAAGTCACCACGTTTGCCTGTAAGGGGCGGAGTCCTGCCCTTAGCTGGCTCTGAATTCTCAGCAGGATTACCAAGGAGCACTGCACATGCATTGCTTGGAGGAGATTGTGCATCGGATCTGTAGCATCAGAGGCTGATTAACACCTGGAGGTGTTCTTTGCCATGTCAGCCTTCGGTGAGAGCCAGTGAGCAGCTCCATGGGAGCCAACCACTTAGGAATACTAATCCTTCCCACAGCCACTCAAGGAAACGGAACTCTAAGGCTTCATGGCCCAAATGGCAGCTGCCCGAATAGGGACCAGAGAGGACCTCAAGGGGAAGATCCTGTTGCTGCTGGTGGTAGAGGAGGTCTTACCTCAAAGTCCAGGCTCTGGGGCTAAAGCTGGTTTTGTCCCTGGCATGCTGCATGATCACTTTGAGATGTGGAAGGTACAGGTCCAAGAGATAGATGGGGAAAAGCCGTGGCTGTTTTAGAACCACAGCTGAAATCTGGCTTCTTGGATCCCTGTAGGGTCTCCACCCCCCTATTCTCCAGGCACGACCCTGATTTCTGGAGCCCATGGGTATAGGTAAGGAGAACAGGCCAGCAGTGAGTTAACTTTGGAAAGTGTTCTGGAAAGGATGGCAGTGCCTCAGGAAGCAATGCTTTTTTTCCCTAATCCATCCTTTCCTTCGGCGCTTTGCAGGGAGTCGACTTGGATGGAATATTTCAGGCTTAATACCAAAGCATATATAGGCTGACATCAAGGCTTTCTTGTTCCTTAAGTATGCTGCTAATCGTCCCTGGGTTTATTAAAAACAATACTGAAATGTTGACAAACACACACTCCTAATCCTCACACTCTCAGGTTTGCCCAAGATAGGGCATTTCCACCAAAGCCAGGGCTGCTCTTACCCAACAAAAGATGAGGCAAAGCTCTAGAGGAAAGCCCCTTCCACCAACCAGTAACAGTGCACCCGGAAAGGGCATTGTTTACAAGCAAATATGCACAAATAATCACCCTTTTTTATTTCCCCTGACCGCTGGGACATAACACATATTAAATGCATGCTGGATGATTCTGGGCATAGACCTACAAACAAACATGGCTCTCTGCACACTACACACCCCAGAGGGACTAGCTGGGGGGGGGGGGG
>JADRCD010173043.1:0-10014 GCA_019843815.1 Montemys delectorum | reverse complement strand
CTGTGTCAGGCTGTGTCTGTCAGGCTGTGTCAGGCTGTGTCTGTCAGGCTGTGTCAGGCTGTGTCTGTCAGGCTGTGTCAGGCCGTGTCTGTCAGGCTGTGTCAGACTGTGTCAGGCTGTGTCTGTCTGGTGCTGAAGGCCTGACCTCCCTGGAGAGTTGCCTGCATTGAGATCATATTGAACATTGCAGAAGCTGAATGTTACCAGGAGATGGAGGCGACAGCAGCAGTGATGCTTATGTAGAAAGCAGTGAAGGCAGGCAGCTGCACACTGCTTTCTTCGACTTCTTCATATGTGGGTGTCCACTGGAAGGTGATACCCCTCTGAGTGTGGGTCTTCCCCTTTCTGTTAACCCTTTTTGGAAATATCCTCATAGATGTTTTCCTATATGCATCTCCTAGAGCAGTGATCCTCAACTTTCCTAATGCCAGGACCCTTTAGTACAGTTCTTTCTGACCCCCAACCACAAAATTATTTTCATTGCTACTTCATAACTGTAATTTTACTGTTTTTATGAATTGTAACATAAATATCTGTGTTTTCAGATGGTCTTAGGTGACCCCTGTGAAGGGGTCACTTGACCAGCAGGTTGAGAACTGCTGTCCTAGATGATTGTAAATCTTTTCAAATAAATAATCAAGACCTACCTTCACAAAACAGAGTTAACTAAAATTACAAAAATAAGCAAAAACAGAAGGGATGCAAAGGGGACACTTTCCTTAAACTGATTTCAATCCTCACATCTGTTTTTCTCCAGTAAGAAGCTCGTTTAATATCTGTGGCTCCCAGCCCATGATCTGGGCTGACATTTCTCAGGAGTCCAGGGGAGGGAGGCCCTATCAGGCTTCCACATATATGAGAAATATGAGAATGCTACTGTGTGGGGCTCAGGTGTGTGGTAGAATCAGCTCTGCTGAGGCACTGCTAGGCTGTAGAGTTCTGGAGCAGTGTTTGCCTCAGTTTGCTAGTCTGTGCTGCTTATGGGAGATGCCACACTGGGTTTTACAAGCCTATAAGGAGACCTGTCCCCCAGCAGTGGTGCTGAATGACCATTATAAACCTAAAACAGGGATCCTTTCTAAGGGACAGTCAGAGTCCTGTTTTCCCCTCCTCCAATGAAGATAAATTTCTGGTTCTCTCTCTCTCTCTCTCTCTCTCTCTCTCTCTCTCTCCCTCTCTCTCTCCCTCCCTCCCTCTCTCTCTCTCTCTCTCTCTCTCTCTCTCTCTCTCTCTCTCTCTCTCTCTCTCTCTCTCTCTCTCTCTCTTTCAAGACAGGGTTTCTCTGTGTAACCCTGGCTGTCCTGGAACTCACTCTGTAGACCAGGCTGGCCTCAAACTCAGAAATTTGCCTGCCTCTGCTTCTGTCTCCCAAGTGCTAGGATTAAAAGCGTGTGCCACCATTGCCTGGCCTGGTGCTTTCTTAGGTTTGAAGAAAAGGGTTCTGATGAACTTATATCAGGGAAGATGAGAGACCAGGCTTTGAGAAAGAAGGGATGCACTGCATCTCAGGTGGAAGCTGAGACTTAAATCCCGATGTGCTTTCTAGGACTGCATTATTTTGCAGCTTACTGCACGAAGCCTGGTTTAGAAAATTCTAGAGGATGCACTTCATGTGTGAATTTGTGGGAATGTTTCTCCTGTGCTACCCCAGCTGGATGTCAGTCATCAGGAGGGATCCAGGAACTCAGCTGTGTCAGGCAGAAGGCTTCTGCTTTCTGTAACCCACCCTGTGCATGAAAGAGGAGAGCCCAATAGCTGGGGGCATACTGGAGTATCCTACATAGCAGTAGTAAAAGGGTTCTCGACTTCTGTTTCCTCCTGGAACTGAGGGTCATTTCTTTCTTGAGGCCCCCAATAATGATGCTATGCTCTACTTGATCATTCCCAACATTTACAAGAAGCCTAGGACTGTAGAGAGCTGCCCGAACCGCGCCCTAAAGATGGCGCCAGCTTCTGCTCCTTGCTGGAGCGCAAGAGTAGTAAACAACTCCTTATTTGGCTATGTTTGTTTGCCTGGCTTGCTTCCCTGTATGGCAACCTATCTGCAGGCACCACGTGGCCTACTGAGATAGGCTCAGGATAGAGCATTTAAGGGCCTGGGGTGTTGCCCTCCGGGGGAGCAGTCAGTGAGTGAGTGAGTGAGAGAGAAAGTCAGAAGTCAGAAGAATGTATTAAGTTCCTGAATAAACTTCATGGAGAAGAGCTCGTGAGTGGCTTCTTTCTTGCTGGCCGAGATGGTCGCAACAAAGAACCTGACCCATTTCATCTGATTCCTCATCTGTGAAGTCCTCAGGGTGGTCAAATTCATAAAGACACAGTTAGACTCTAGTCATCAGGACTTGGGGGAGAAAGGAGAGACTTACAGTCTTCCAGTCTTGGAAGATAAACATTATGTACATATATGAGGATGTCATAATGAAGCCATTATTATTTCTAGACATTATATGCTAATAAAGATATTAAAAATAATAAAAAAATGATAGGAGCTTAGGAGCCAGGGTCATCTTCCTGCCCTTAGCTGCTCACCCGTGTTCTTGTGGAATGCTGCAACGCAACTCTTCTATAATCTTCATCCTCCTACCCTGCCCCGTTGGCAAATCCTCTGTTGTTTGGCCTGTCCATTTGTTGCACTTGTTATGATCCCAGCACCTAGGCATGCCCACCATACAGTAGGTACTCAGCTCATGTATGTTGATTGATGGCTGACTGGTAACTTTGTGTGGGCCCACATTAGAGGAACTCAGATCTACTAAGGTCGCAGCACAGAAAACAGTGCCAACCCTCCACGGTCTCCAAACCCCACATAATTAGACATTGCCATCAGAAAATAGTTATGTGACATGCTGAATTTTTAAAAAGAGAATTGAGTTAGCTATTTGCAAGTGTTTGTTCTGAAACATAGTCAGGAAGGGATGAGGACGGCTTTTTGTTAGGAGCCATTATTTACAGTTGCCTGGATGTGTGTTTCCTTTTTAGGGCTGCAGGGTGCTCCTCTGTCACCTCAGTTTTTATTCAGTGACATTCCATGGCTGGTTCCCACCTTCATTTTTCATCAAAAATACCTCACAAACTCTTTTCCTTCCTCACTCTCTAACTCCCATCATTCGCCTGTCTTTTGTACATTCAAATGCTCTGAAAATTGCTACAATCACAGACAATCCAAGGAATTTGACCTTATTAGCAGCTCAGCCAGGGACTAATCAGAGTTCCCATTTGTCTGGTACAGGTTACAGCCCTCAGGAGTGACTGCCCCTCCTCTCTCAACTCCTTCCCCTTTGCATTGTTTTCTCAGTCTGAATTCATTTGGTTTTCCTTCTACTTTTTGGATCTTTTTGGATCTTCCCCCTTTGACAGGCAGTTTCTACATACATTGGCTTGGACTGTGTTGTCTGGCATCACTATCTATTTAATTAATTATCTGGTCGGTTCCATCAAACACATTAGGGTTTTTTTTTTTTTGGATGACATTGAGCTGTGCGATCAATTTGATTAATGAGTTCAGCCATAACAGCCGTCAATGTTGACCTGTCTGCCTCTGCCTCAAGGAAGTTTACTGCATCTCCTTGCTGTCCTTCCTCTGTTTGTTCAAGTTTCAGAGGTAGCTCTGCTCATGAAGTCATGTGCTTTTCTTTAATTTTGCTATAGATTATGTTCTGGGCTCCTTTTTTTGCAGGGACAAACAAGAAATTTTTTTGTTTCTGGTCCTCTAGCAGAATTCATTGTGGCAAAAGAAAAAACAAAACAAAACAAAACAAGAAACAACAACAACAACAAAATAAAATGTTACATGTGTCTTTATGTATCGTCCAGGTAATTTTATAAAAGTAGTTTGTGGTGGTTTAAATATGGTTGGCCCAGGGAGTGACACTTCTTGGAGGAAGTGTGACATTGTGGGGATTGGCTTTGAGAGACCTTTCTCCTCGATGCCTGGAAGCCAATCTTCTCCTGTTTGTCTTTGGAACAAGATGTAGAACTCTCAGTTTCTCCAGTGCCTTGCCTGCCTGAATACTGCCATGCTTCCTGTCTTGATAATAATGGACTGAACCTTTGAACCTGTAAGCCAGCCTCAATTAAATGTTGTCCTTATAAGAGTTGCCTTTATTATAATGTCTCTTTACAGCAATAGAAATGCTAACTAAGACATAGTTCTTACCTTGAATGACAGTTAGTTTGAATAATCAAATTAAGGTATATATAGTCCAGTTAGTTTTACATAACTAACTACTGATAAACTTTTTCTTCTTCACTCTATTAAAAAACAAGTGATCAATAAATGATAAACATTTTTATTTTTTATTTTTTATTTTTGCCTCAGTCGTCTCCCACTTTGGCCCTTAAATTAGCTATTAGTGATTACAAGTCACAACTCAGTGTTGCTAGAATTCTGAGTCTGGAAATGTTGAGACCTTCTTCCACATGATCTCCTGTCAATGGTGATGGAGCCCAGAACTACTTCCTGATTCTTTTCTAGCACCTTCCTGACCTCAAGTGCAGACACAGCTGCACACATACCTTGCACATGTGCTCCTGGTACTTCTGAGCATGTCTTTAATACAGAACATGCCATATATCTTGTGTCATGCATCACATAACAGTAATACCACAGGGACACGCAATAGCTGGGCATAAAGTGCTTGAGCAATTATCTTCATCTGTTCAGGCTACTGTAATAAAATATCACACATGGGCAGCTCAAAAACAACAGAAATTGGTAAATCACGTTCTAGAGGCTGAGAAGGCTAAGAGGAAGGCTAAGATGATGTTCAGAGAGGGTTCTCTTCCTCACAGATGACATTTTCTACTGTGTCCTCATATGGGGGAAGGAGGGAGGCAGCTCTCTGGGTCTTTTATATATGAGCATCAATGTTATTTGCGATGTCTCTATACTTATATCACATAAACATTAGCCAAAGTTCCCACCACTTAACATATATGACACTGGTGATTAAGTTTTAATAGATAAATTTTTAAGCAGGAGTGTAGCACACAGACATTCAGACCATAGCATTATTGTTTTGAATAATTCAATATAACAGAACCATATTCCCCCTCAATTTTTTTGTTAAATGAGAATTTTCTAAAATATACATGGTATAGCTTAGTAGTTAGAGCATATACAATATCAACTTTCTGTTAATGGCATAGGCCATCTTTGAAGAGCACTGGTGGGTTGTATAGGCAGGTGCTTTTGGAGCTGAGTTTAGTTTTGTCAGACTTATTGATTGTAAGCCATAGAAGTGGGACTTGTATTAAGAATGAAGGGGCCATAGAAGTGGGACTTGTATTAAGAATGGAGGGGCTTGTATACATGTATAGAAGGCTGAAGACACCCAGTCTTGAGGTTAATGTTGCAGAAAAGAAGCTCAAATACTGGTCACAAGCCTGGACTTGGAGTGACATATTATTGCTGCAGCCACTGAGGACTGAGTAAAACTAGGCAGTTGTTTCATTTTGTTTTTGTGATTCTAGAGGTTGAACCAGGGACCTCACAAGCTAGGCAAGCTATCCACCACTGAGCTACCTCTCTAGCCCAAGGTATTATAGTTTTATTTAAAAATTAATTTCCCATAGCTGCATTAAAATCTAATCAGCTGTCTTAGCGTTTCTATTGCTGTGAAGAGACACCGTGACTATGGCAACTCTTATAAAAGTAAAATTTAAATGGGGCTGGCTTATGGTTTCAGAAGTCTAGTTCACCATCATCATGCTGAGAAACAGGGTGGTATTCAGGCAGACAGAGCGCTAGAGAAGGAGCTGAGAGTTCTACATCTTGATTCTGCAGGCCGCAGGAGACTGTGTGTCACTCTAGGCCTAGCTTGAACACACATGAAGCCTCAAAGCCCACCTCCACAGTGACACACTTCCTCCCACAAGGCCACACCTCCTGCTAGTGCCAAGCATTCAAACACATGAGTCTATGAGGGCCATTTCTATTCAAACCACCATATCAACTAATAAAAGCTATATTATTTATTACGCAAATATGATTCAATATATGTACACATTATAAATAATTAAGCCAAAAGGATTAACATACAAGTCACCTCATAAACAATGCTTTTCGTGGTTATCATCCAAGTTCACTATGCTGAACAATAGACCTACAACTTTCCCACTTGGTGTGACCAAACGCTGTTCACTTTTACTAACATCTCTTTGATCCTCTGTGACTCAATCTCCTAACTTACCCCTAGCCTATGATGGCTATCATTGTGCTCTCTGTCAGTTCGTGCAGTCTGTACCTTCAGTGCCTGGTGCATTCCACTCAGCAGCACATCTTTCCTTCTCATCAGTGCTGTTACATAGGACAAGAGGGCTTCTTTTTCAAAGGTTGAATAGAATTTTAAGTCTGCGTGTGTACATATATATATATATATATGTATGTATCTTTGTTTATATCTGTATCTGTATGTCTTTATAATATTTCATCCATCCATCCACTGATGGGTTGCTTTTGTATCTTGACTGTTGCTTATAGTGAATAGGAATGTTGTGAAGATGGGATGCAAGTATGTCTTCAAAATGCTGATGTAATTTCTTTGGATATACTCAGAATTTCAATGGGTGGGTCAGATGATCACTGCATTTTTAGTTTCTGAACATCTTCTATGCTAGGTCCCATGATGGCTGAACTAATCCATGTTCTTAATAACAGTGTACAAAGCTCTTTTCTCCTTACACTTGCTAACTCTTGTTATTATTCATTTTCTAACAGATGTTGTGTGATTTGTCACTATGGTGATTTTCATCTCACTGACTGGCTGAACATTTTCTATTCCCTTTGGGTGCTATGATGTTCTTTCCAGAGATATATCTGTAAGGTCCCTTGTCCATTCTTGATCGGGTTATTTATTTTGTTTCTAACTTCCTAATATTGTTTGGATAGTAATTTCTTAAGAGGTTTATGAATATTTAAACTGAAATGCATTATCAAGTTTCAGTATCACGAGTTTGGTCTTGTAGCTACTGCTGCTGCCTTTGTCACAAGGGAGGGAGAATAGAGAAGAGAGGTGAAAATACAGAGACAACAAAAAGAAGAAAGAGCGCTTTCAGTACGAGAGAGTTTTCTGGACTGAGTCTAATATAGTTTTCTGCCCGAAGAAACTTGTGCTTCACAGGTATGCCCTTGTGATGAAGGACTAACACTTTCAGTTCCCAGAGTGGGAACAGTCTGTCTTTTCTCTCTTTTCAAACTTAAAGAATTCAAAGTGTACAGGTTGGGGAGAGCAAGGTGAATATCATGTGCCTCCTTTATGTCAGATATTATATTAGTCAGGTCCCTCTGGAGGAGCAGATGAATCTATAGTGAAAGGACTGTTTGATTGGCTAACACAATGCAGTTTAGGTGGTTCAACAATGGCGGACTTTACACTGGAGAGACTGAGAGTCTGGTAGCTGTCCATAAGGATGGCTGACTCAGAAGTGCCAGACTGGGGTTGAAGTCCTAAAAAATTCCTGGGGAGCATTTGGTCTTTGTTCCACATTGAAAAGCTGAAGATGTAAGCAAAGGACGGGATCATCATCATCATCATCATCATCATCATCATCATCATCATCGTTGTCGTCATTGTCATCTTCATCGTTGTCAAAGTGGTCCTCTGACCTCCATATGGATAACATGGCATGTATGCTATGCCATATACACCACAAGTACTCTCCCCATACACACATACACACACACACACACATACATACACACACACACAAAAGTGGAGCCATCTTGTGTAACTACTAGAATGGAATTTCATTTCTAATATGTGATTCTGAGTCAGAATTGACATCTCAGGTGTTTGTTTACAGTAAAAGGCTTCAATGTTATTATCATTGAAATTTGCATTTTTATCACATTAAGAATGCTTTCTTATTTTATAACTCAGAGCTACTTGCTTTAGGTCTATGGAGTTTATTAATTATTGTTGTTTTTGTTGGTCCTGTAGAATATGATACTTACCCCAGTTTGCTAAAGGCACGGTGATGTTTTTTTAACCAAGACTCTGACATCCATTTTTGAATTTTCATAAGTGTTAGATAATTGTGAGATTTAGAATTCTGGCTGTGGGTTAATTTTTGGCTTGCTATCTGATTATTAAGAGGTTCGGATAGCACTGACTATACATATCCAGGGAAACTATATTTCTCAGTCTACTTTTTAAAAAGAGTGGCAGTCTCCTTCTTGAGTTGAACTGGGCATTAGAAAGTAGTTGAACAGATGACCACAGGGAGTGGAGTACAACCAGAATGGAAGAGGAGAGCAGGGTTTGCTGGCCGCAAGGCTCTGGCCTTTCTTTTTACCTCCCAAAGCATTGTATAGCTATCAATTCCCTAAATTTCTGACTTCCCTTGACTTCCAGTCTTTTCAGTATTTATTATACCTCCTTGAAACTGTCTATTTTTATGATTCTTAAAAGCATTGCAGTAGATTTTCATAGGAAAAATAAGGGGGCTTAAAAACATTATCCAAAATTAGAATGCTATATGTCACCTTGGGGAAAGTGGTTGGCATCCCTGAGCTCTGGTGTTTTTTTGTGCAAGGTGAGGAGAGTAATGCTTGTTTAGTCTTTGGAGATTAAATGAGATAAAGATGTAAATTTCCAGTTATGTATAAAGTGGCCTGTGAAATCTGGTCCTGTTCTTCTACACTGTTTTTTATGTTCGTCTCCCCTTCCTCCTCATGGTGAGTTCAGCATCTTTGTACAGTGATGAGAGAGGATGTTGTCAATCCAGAGCTTGACAGCCCTTTTCTCCTGTGTAAGTCAAATGTCACTCTTGGAATCATGATGAACTTATCAACTTCTTTTTGCATAACTTGATAGGGCTAGGGAATTATACTCGTTCTGGAAACATTCCAGCATAGAAGCTATGTACCAGAACAAGCAAGATTCTGACAAAGTAACCCCTTCAAGGAATTACTTGGATTTTTGAAAGACTAGCATGTATATTTTGCTTTGCATTATTTTCGTATATAATATATATATATATATACATAAATTTCAAAATAATGTAATTATTTAAAAGAAACTTCTTGGCTTAATTTTGCCTGTAAGGACTGTAGCTTTCTTCATTAGGATTTCTGATTTGAAAAGTCGTGTTTGTGTATTCTCTGTCAACCCTTTAAAAAATTCACTGCTGGGCAGAAGAAGAGGTTGATAAATAAAAAGTAATTTGTTCATAAAATTTATAAGCTGTTGGAAACGAGGCCCCAGGATGAAAGTGCCAACTCAGCTTTAAGTAGGAGATAATAATCAAAGCAGCAATTGTACGAGTGCATTATGGCACAAATAAATCACACAGCAAGGCTGGTGTAAGCAGCGTGGAAAGAACAGTAGTGAAGACTGTCAAGTGAGGGATTATCTTTATTCCTGGAGTTTCTACTCAAGCCATAAATTTAGTCCAGGGTTGCTTCTTCCCAAGACTGAATGCTTTCTACTGAGTAACAGCAAAAGCAACAACAACAACAACAACAACAACAACAACAACAAAAACCCTTTGTTTTTCTACCAATTTCTAGCAGTTTTGTATGTAATAGACAGGCTTTCTCTTTTCTCTTTTTTGAGTCAGGGTCTGGCTTATATAGAACAAGATGGCCTTAGGCACACAAATATCCTCTGCTAGCCTTCAGAGTACTCTGGTTCTGGTCTATCATGACCAGTGGACAGACTTTTTCAGTGGTACTGTATGCTTTTTCTTTATTTTTTTGACCCCCAAACAAGGGTCCCTGCAAGTTCTGCTTAGGGCTGGCAGTGTATTGGCAAGTGGCTTGTCATGAACTAGCTTTGTTTATCTGCTTTCCCATGAAGAACATTTGTTGACTGTTGCTGTGACACCCCAAGGCAAGTGTTTCATTGAACACACATAATTTTATTACAACAAAATAGCTTAATTTTTACTTTTTTCTTTTAATATCTTTTTTATGACACTCCTCCTATTACTCCTCATTTTTATTTACTTGTAGGTATTGGGAATAGAAGCTAGTGCCTTAACACATGCTAGGCAAACCTCAGCTTTTTTTTTTTT
>JADRCD010173041.1:1838-16733 GCA_019843815.1 Montemys delectorum | reverse complement strand
CTCTCTCTCTCTCTCTCTCTCTCTCTCTCTCTCTCTCTCTCTCTCTCCCCCCTTCTTTTGTAATGCTCAGCAGTACCACAGTGTGGGCTCCATCAGTCAGACAGATGGCACATTTGGAGCTCAGAGGAAGTGTCAATTGGTGTCCTCATCAGACTGCTTCTTGGTTTGATTTAGGACATTGTTCCTGACTGGTTTAAAAAAAATCTTGTGGAATGATTAAAGTCTCAAGAACACATTGCTCAATAACTCTCAATGCTAAGAAATTATGCAAAAACTCCTCTGGGTACTGTCTTCTTTTAACATTTAGACTCTAAGAGTACACGGTGTTTTTTCCAATGTGAAGGGATGCTAGAATATATCCTGATTGGTATGATCAAGATCAGTCTTTAACTTATCTTGTTTAAGCCTTAAAATCATTAAGAAAAAGCCTCTGTATGAAGGGCAGTAAGTAAATTTGAGCAAGCAAATAATAGACAAGTGGACAAAAATAAATGAAAATGTTGAATCTCAGTAATAAATGAAATGTAGATTTAAGATAGTTTTTATTCATTGGATTTAAAAATAATTAAAATAAACATTCACTTAGACTCTGGCTTTCCTTTAATATTATATTATACATATGGGTTTGAAGGTGTGTAGCACCATGCACAGCACTCTTAAAAACGTAACGTATGAAAAGAGTTAAGGACAAACTCAAAAATTCTCCAGCAAGTGTCTATCACATGCACCATAAAAGGAGAAAAGGAAAAGACAAGAGGAATATTCATTTATAAGAAGGATGAAGTAGGTTGAGATAAACACACATTACAGAACGCTTTCAATGGTCACTCAAACAATGTGGCTAGAAGTCCCTGGTGGTTTGAGAAACATTTCCCATTGGCTCCTGTCTGAACATCTACTGCACAGCTGGCACCACTGCCTGGGGAAGTGATACAATATGGCTGGATGAAGCACATCACTGGGTGATGGGGTGGAACTTTGAGAGTTCACAGCACCACCCACTTCCAGTTCTCTCCTCCTGCTTCAAGCTTGCAGCTAAAAAGTGTAATCTCTTAGCTTCCTGTTCTTGCTACAATGTCTGCTTGCTGACATGTCTCCCAGCCATAATGGAACTAGAAGCCAAGATAACTATCTTTCTTCCATAAGTTGTGTTGGTCATGGTCTTTTATTATAGCAACAGGAAAGTAACTAGCACCATTTTTTAACATGAAAAGATGTTCATGACAAATCACTGGGCCCAGGTTTTCAAATCATTATATGCACAGCGGATCTCACGTCCTTGAAAAGAAAAATGCATAAGCAGAGAGAGGTGAAAAACACTGTGGCAAGATGTACACCCAAAATCATCCCATGGAATGGATGAGTTGTTTTTAATTCTATTCTTTTACTTAAGTCATTTTTAATTTTCTTATAATAGACTGGTACATTTGTATCTTCAAATGGCACACTAAAGTTATTTATGAAAGAATAGCAAGGTCAAGTAGATGTGGTGGTTTGAATATGCCTGGCCCATGGGCAGTGACACTATCAAGAGGTATGTCCTTGTTGGAGTAGGTGTGTCACTGTGGGGGTGGGCTTTGAGGTTCTCTGCTCAAGTTCTGCCCAGTGTAGAGGAGACACTCTTTCTGACTGTCTGGGGAGGAGAGCCCCTTTCTGGGTGCCTTTGGATTAAGATGTAGAACCCTCAGCTCTCCTAGCACTGTGCTTCTCACTGTGATGATAGTGGACTGAACCTCTGAAATTGTAAGCCAGCCCCAGTTAAATGCTGCTGTGTATAAGAGCTGCCTTGGCCATGGTGTCTCTTCACAGCAATGGGAACCCTAACTAAGAAGTGGAGTTTCTTCTATTTTTGTTATATAGTAAG
Organism: Montemys delectorum; assembly: GCA_019843815.1. Lineage (NCBI taxonomy): Eukaryota > Metazoa > Chordata > Mammalia > Rodentia > Muridae > Montemys > Montemys delectorum. The sequence goes on along the minus strand of JADRCD010173041.1, from coordinate 14,869 downwards.
ATGAGAAAAAGACCACATAGTCCATTCTAATCTAGAGGACAATTACAACAGCCTTTAGTGGCCAATGGCATTGTATTAATCCCATCCCTTGGAATCCATAGGCAGGAAGATTTCAAGTTTGAATCCAGAACAGACTATATAGTAAGACTCTGTCAAAGAGAAAGGAGGGCATAAGGAAGGGAATACCTTCAGGCTAATAATGTAGCTCTGTGTTTTCCTAGCATGCTTGGCCTCTGGGTTCAGGTTCAGACCCACCAAAGCAAAACCCAAGAATAGTAGCCCGATCTGATATAGCTCAGGCCTGTAATCCAGACTACTGAGGAGACTGAGCTGGATCACTGCACATTCAAGGCTAACCTGGGCAATCTAATGAGACCCCCCTGTCTCATAACAAGAAGTAAAAAGGTGGTGGGGCTGTAGATAGAAGTTCTGTTAGATCCTTCCTTAGCCTGTGCCAGTACCCTGGGTTCAGTTCCCAGCACTGAAGGAAAATGGAGGGTGGAACAGGAGGAACATTAAGAGGAGGTAGGGACAAAGAGTTGTTGTGGGGGGAGGGGGCAGGGACAGATCAGGAATGACATGGAGATCGAGGACGAGCATCACACGAGTCAAAACAATCCCTACTTGCATCTGTAGGTCTGAAGCGCCTTGCAAGCCTATATTTGCAGAAATGAAATCTTCACATGGGCTCTCTCCCATTACACACAGCTACTTATGTCTGCCAGGCTTGATCCTCTGAATCCTTTCTCACATCTTCTGTGACTGTTTGCTTATTAATTGGGCTCTTTTTTATTCCAGCTCCTATAATATCCCCATGTGAATGTGTGTATTCACATGTACACATATTTGTGCACAGATGCACATGCATAAGAGTGTGCGTGGATGAGTGTGGGGTAGTAGGCTGTGTAATTACCTCGTGCATGGGACAGAAGGTGTTTGACCACACTTCCTGGGCCCCTGGCTCCTGTTTCAGTCACAGCCCCCCTCAGACCCCAGCAGGAGAGGTGTGTGATATTGGTCATGTATTAGCAGCACCAAGCCTTCTTACATGCAAATAAAGATTCCCCAAGCTCTCAGCCCAAACCAATGAGAAATACCTGCTCTCAAACCCTGAATCACCCGCAAAACTGTATATAAATCCTATCCAGGGAATTAAAGGTGTGCGAGAACTACTCGGTCATCTGAGCCTTTTATTCTAAGAGCTGTAACACTTGGGAGGCCTACTCTCCTGAAGCTGCCCGCACTGCACTCCTCACTGGCTAGTCTGCCTCTCATCGGCCCTGCCCGACCCAACTCAGTGCAGGGCGGCACAAAGTAACTGAGTGACCTGAAAAGCACCGCAGAGACAGAGGTGAAGCCCACTGCAACAGCAGAAGCTGCAGAAGTGACTTCTCCTCCCTGCCCAGGCTTGCTTCCCTTCGCCAGAACTCTTGCACTGGGCCAAGCCAGAGATCTCTGTGAAAGCCTCTGGTACACAAGCCCCCAGATGAGGCCAGAAAACCTTGGATGTTGTTCTTCAGGTGCTAACCACCTTGGCTTTGGAGTCAGGGTCTCTCACCATCTTGGAGTTCTGATTAGGTTAGGTCAGGGTGACTGGGTAGTGAGCCCCAGGGACCTGTCTCTGCCTCCTGAGAGCTGGGATTACAAGCATTCCACCACATCTGACTTCCTAAGTGGGTTCAGGGATTAAGCCCAGGTCCTCACTCATTCCTATAGGGTAGGCTTTTGTCGACTGAACTCACTCCGCAGTCTTGTAATGACTCATTTTGATGGTGTCATCTTGATTGAATTGAGACGCGCCTAGCACGTTAGTAAAGCATAACTCCAAGTGTGCCTGTGAAGATGGGAAGACCTGCCCTGAGCATGAAGGGCAGCCGCCTCTCAGGCTGGAGTTTAGATGGAGTACAAGAGGAACAGAGAAAAAGCCAACTAGGTGCATCGACTTGCTTTGTGTCCTGACTGCCGTGGCATGAGCTGCTCTAGGCTGTTCTGAGCACCCCTTCCCTGTGGAGTGAGACTTCCCTCCCTTATATCGTCAGGTATTCTATGCTGTGAGAAATGAGACAGCTGCAGGGTTATGAGATGAGGGGCCTTTCATGGCCGACGATTGTGGGGGCCCCATTGATAGTCAGCATGCCGGACAGCCTTAAGAAAAGAAGAGCAAGTTGTTTCATTGAACGCCCTTTCCTGTTTTGTGAATCTTCCTGGATTCAGGACTCTACTTGGGCATGCTCTCCTCACCTACCGTGGGATGCTTTATAAAGCGACTGGTTTTGAATGGAGCCCAGAGAGAGCTCTGCAGCAGGGCTAGCAGCTGCCAGTTACATCTCTAACCCAACTGAGCCAATATCCTATGCATATATGACACATAAGAGTGAAGTTTAGATTCCTCTGCAGGACCCTGGCAGTAACTGCAATGAAGACTCCCAAGGCTCTCAAGTGGTGCGATCCTTCTGCAACAGAGAACAATTCTGCTCCAAAAGCAGCTGGGTGTCACTGTGAAACCGAATCTATTCAAACACGAGTTGCCCACTGTGATCTGCAAAGTTAGAAAGACTGCGGTGTGGGGTGAGGTGGGCATTCAGTTGTAGGATGCAAGCGAACAGCAGCAAGACCTACTAAAGGTTAGCTACCGTGTCAGTTTGCTGACGGCATCCCAAAGGGTTGACGCACACGATCAACAACGCTGTAGTAAATGCAATGAAGCAGAGGTCATAAACAGTGCCACAGCTAGCCTTCCTGGGTAGAAGTACCAGCAGTAGGACTGGTCCTTTTTGCTGTCTTAGCGATGAGACAGGGAACATGTGCTTTCTTTCCCTATACATTTTGGGTTTACTTAGCTCTTAGAGCTAGGCATCAAACGTAGAGCCTTACACATGCTGGGCAAGCATTCTACCACTGAGCTACATCCACGATCCCCAAATTTAGGTTTTTCTTTTACATTTATTTCTGCGCTTGTAAGCAAGTGGGGTGCTGCACGTCACACGTAGGGAATATTTGTAGGACCCAGTTCTCTCCTTCCACCGTGTGGGTTCCAGTCTCGATGGCAAGTGCCTTTACCCCCTGAGCCATCTCACTGGCCCAATTTAAGTTTCGATAAATAAGATACCCTGACTCACTGTAGGGGGATGGGAAAAAGCATTCTGCCGTGGAAATTGTAATCTGATAAGATACTTCAACTATATTCAGATCATTTGGGTTTCTGTACCTGGGAGTCAGTCAACCAAAAAAACTTTGCACTTTGGCAGCACCGATTTATAACTGGCAACACTGGTATGTGACCACAAGGGCACTAGCATTATTGCCACATAACTGAGGGCAAAGACGGGTTGTTGGGAACCCAGGACACTCGCTAGAATATTTTGGTACTTCCATCCCAAAGTAACTTCAACTATTTGATCACTATGACAATGACCCAGAGTAACTAAGACTGTCTTTAGAAAGGAAGGTGCTGGTGACTCCTTCAGTCAAGTAATCTCCATTTAAAGTGATGGCCAATGAAGGGACATCCAGAAAGCATGACTGAGAGGACCAGAGCCCCACAGCCAGTCGTAGCAGTGTGGACCATGGCTACCCCTCCCATAACTGTTTGATACATTTATGCTGTTTAATGCGTGCAGGTTAAAGATCTGCGTGGTTTCCGATGAAGAAATGATAGACTTCTTGTGCCACCTCCAAATCCTCAGTCCCACTGCTGCTAAGACTTGGCCTGGTGTCCTAACTACCCTTGCTTTCTGGCCTAACGCCTTCCTCCGCGCGTAGGATGGACCTCAGCCAGTCGTGCTGAGGCGCCTGGGATGTACGCCTGTACTGCCTGGTTAACTCTTGATCACTGGAGCTAGGACATTTGCTCTGTCCCGTATGCCTTTTGAAGGGGGGAATTCTGTGTACACAGAGGTCTTCAGGGTGCTATGGGAGCCTCTCTCCCTCCTTGCATTTCGCTCTTCCCAGGCCCGCCTTTCGGGCTTTGCTGTCTGTGGTAATGAAGGCTAATGCTGGAACGGGTGAGATTAGCTGCATATGCTTTCAAAGCTAAGACCAAACACGTGTGTAAGTCAGTCCAGAGAGCATGCTGCTCAGCCGGAGCTCAACTTTACTGTTGCTGTGGATGAAACTGTCGCCAGTTCCAAAGTGAACTACAAGAAGAAGAGCGGTTGTTTTATTTTGGTTAATACTCTTTCATTTTTATCCTCATGGCTTTATGAGGTGAGAGGCATTGCTGTCTCCCTGCTATAAAAAGAAAATGGAGACCAGAATTCTAGCTGCTAAATCCCAGCTAGCTTTTATTGCAGGTCAGATTCCCAGCCTATGCCCTTAGCTGTTATCCTTCTGCTCCTCAGAATGATCTCAAGATCCTCACTTTCCTACTCCAGACGCAGCAGGGTCAGACAAAGCCAACAAGCCTTGCTCTTTCATGTTCCAGTTTGGCCTGTCAGCCTCGGGGACTTCAGAGACCAAATTGAATGTCAGTTCCCTGAACTTCTCAAAGCTAGCTAGCTCCTTATCAGCAGTTCACTTTCCGAAGGAGCTGTAATGTGCTTCACAGAGCTGTCACCTTCTGCTGTGCTTACCCAGAAGGCTGGGGACACGCAAGGACTTAGGTACTAATGTCGCAGACACTGAGCACTCAGCTGCTCAGTGTTCTCCAAGCTGGGCTTTCTGACTCTCTGACCACTGTACCCTCAGGGCACATGCCAACTGGTTACAGTTAATACTCAGTAGCTGACTAACAGATTAAATGAATAAACAAATGTGTCTTCACTGAGCTGGGCTCTTAAAAAGGGGATCCTATAATATACAGCAAACTTTGACATTATTCTGACACACAGATTCCCAGTATAAGCCTACCTTTGCTTCTGTTTTTTAAGGTATTAACATGCTTCGACAATAAATCCAAGAATAAAGAAACTGTTCAGTGATTAATTAATAGGAGATTTATTTATGCAAGAGTAGAGTCATTCTTGCCAATCTTAGTAGGAGATGTTAAATTTTCTGTCCAATTTTCCTTCCTGGATAAGTCTTTCCTTTCTGTCCTGTATAGATTAAAGCAGAAAGAGACAAAATATTAAAAAGCAAGTTATTCTTATAAGGACATGGAATAATAGCAAATCAGGAATGAAAATTTAACTGTAAGCCCACCCGTAAAGCCCAAGGACTCTGAGGAAGTAATAAGAAACCAAAGTTAGGACAGTAAGAAAATACATCATTCAAGTACCTTTGCTATTCTTTAGTGCTCAGAAAGGAGCTTCCCCATTCTTAGGCAGGTATCATTTCTGCTTTGTTTTGAGGCAGAATCCCACCCTATAGCCTAGGCTAGCCTGGAACTCAGTTGTTAACAGAGTTGGCCTCAAACTCTTGGTGATCTGCAGCAGAATCTTCCTATTAATTTAAATATTAATACAACAAGCCGCCTGTGGCTGGACAAGGAAAAGGAAGGCACAGCTAAGAGAGACAGAGACAGGGACAGGGAGAGAGAAGGAGGAGGACGAGAGAGATGGATGGAGAAGAGAATAAACCTATCCACATGGTTTTTATAGCACAGGTAGCTATGGATGTCATAAAAGGATAGAAGGACTGGGGTAACTTGTCTAATCTAGGTGGGCAGTTTGTATCATTATCAATTGGCTATGAAATTATTGTGTGAGTCTTGTGAATTGAGAATTTATTGATATATAAAACTGATAAGTATAAGCTTCTAGAGTTTTGATTTACTGGGTTAAGGGGATTTGTGACAGCTGGCTGCAGGGGACGGATGGCTGGGAAGGTACAAGTGGCTCTGAGGCAGGCAATCCAGAGCTGGAAAGACGGACGCCTGGGGCTAGCCATGGAGGCAGCAAGACAGCCAGGGCAGAGAGCAGCTGGGTATAGTGTGGGATGGTGCCTTTATTACTATTTCTCGCTAGTGATCCTCCAGCCTCAGCCTCTCAAGGGCTAGTTACAGGTATGAGCTACCATGCCCAGCTTCAAAAGTAGACAGCAAAAGTCAGGAAAAACAACTTCTGGAAACACATGTTGATCTACCAGTCAAAAGATAAGGGCTCTCACAGAGGAGGTGGCTGGCACAAGCCCTGGACTGTGCCAGGACAGAGAGCAGGAATGGAGCAGCCTTCTCTGTGACCACGAAGCCAGGCCTCTAAAGACAGCAACTCCTTCACTCCTGTAATACCAATGCTCAGGAGGCTTAAAATGTTGAGACTGGCTTGGGTGACATAGGGAGATCGCCTCAATCCTTAATAAAATCAAGTTTCTATACACCCTCTAATGAGAAAATTAACTTTTAAATAGTTGTTATGGTATTTACCTGCTTATTATAATTTCTTATTTTATCTGGGAAAAAAACCAGGAAGACTTTCATGAATGAATTCTACTCTCATAAATTTAAATTGACCCTTCTATTACTTTTTTTTAAACTGCAAAGTCCCCATTAAATTAAGCCTGGAAGACCCATAGGCTGCTACGTTTTGTTTTGTTTTGTTTTGTTTTTAAAAACAAATTACCAAATCAAATGAAAAGTCCTACTCTTCCCAGAAAGAAATAAAGCTACAAGACAGAAAGGGAAGAGAAAGAACTGTTCCCCTGGGTAGGGCACTGGGAGCGAGCACCACAAGGAACTGCTGGGGCACCTAGGAGGGACCTCACAAACCAGCTAAACATCTAGCCCTAATACTTACCCTGTCTGTTTTGAAAATGTAATACCAGAAGATGAGGGGCCCAAATGCTGCCACAGCTCCTAAAAGTGAGTTCTTGGGAGTGGGTCTGAAATTAGGGTAAATATTTGTTGATCTTGCATAGGTCCAACGAATCAACGCAGGATCCTCCTGAAATGAATGCAAACAAAACCCGTCACCCTTAAGGAGGACGTGTGGAGGAAGAGACTCGTCGTCAGGGCTGTCGTGAAGGAGCACACTAAGCCTGAACTCTGGCCAGCTGATCTTTCCCTCTCAAGTCTGGGATCACAGGACTGTGCCATGACTCTACCTGACCAGTTTCTACTATGCAGAAACTTTATTTTCTCCCCCACCCCCTTTTTTTCCTTTTCTTGTTTGGTTTTGGTTTTTATTAAACACAGTCTTCTCCTGTAGCCCTGGCTGACCTATAGCCTAAGCTAGCCTCAAACTCATGACAATCCTCCTGTGATGGGATCACAGGTGTGCACCACCTATGATTAAAAACAACTTTCTGATGATCCTGTTTAAATCCTGTATGACTTAGAGATTCTTCTCTCCCCCTCTAGCTTTCTATTTACAGTGTAAGATTCCTAACTTTAAACTGGCAGAGACGCCACCTGTCCCCCCTCACCACTTTCATGTGTCCTTCAGACTTATCCTCCTCCTCTCTCTTGGAAGTGGCCATCAGAACCGCACCACAGCCCTGATGAAGAGAAACCTCAGGTGCTCTATCAAGCTTCCTATTTTGTTTCTAACATGCTTTCTAATGCAGCCTTAGCAGCCTTCCCTGCTAAGTCAGTTGCAGGAAGATGAAAGCAGGCTTACTCTAACTCTGACTTATATGTTTTTGCTTTCTTATATTTTTGGTTGTGAGCCTAGCCTTTAATGGCTGAGGCATCTCTCCAGCCCTGTTTTTGCTTTCTTTTGGTTCAGAAGATCAAACCAAGGGCATTGTGTAAACAAGGCATGAGCCCTAACACTGAGCTATACTTCTCACCATGAACTGTAAGTTTCTAAACTAACATAGCTGATGTTTGAAAAACAAACTGTTACCTTCCACACTATTAAAAGTCTTGCAAAAAAAAAAAAAAAAAAAAAAAAAACAAAAAAACCAAAGGTCAAAAGGTCAAAATTGTCAAAAAAAAAAATAATCAGCTTATTTTGGCTAAGAAAAAAAATAATTTAATAGATTTATACTAAAATAATCTCCTAAGAATAGCAAATCTACCTCAAACACATAATTAAACTTAATTAGCTAAATTCCCAAGTGATTTTACAAAATTATTCTCTCCAATTAACTGGCAGATTAAAATAAGCAAATAAAATCAGCTCCAGTCTTCAGTGTATAGCATGAGCATCTAAGGTCTTAACCAACATCAAGCAGCCAGGACCGGCAAGACTGAAATAACTTCGACATTTACATTTCAAACTAAACTGAATTACAGCAATTTGACCCTGAGGTGACTAGCAATAGCTCAAGGTAAGGAAGCCTTGAGTGGAGATGTGTCCAGCCTGTCCAACAGGTTGAAATTCCTCAACTGGGTGGGTGGTCAACTCACTACCAGTCAGAGAAGTCTAAACTAGCCTTCTGCCACTCTAGAAATAGAGGATTAGCACCTCATGCTAAGTCGGAGGGGTTCAGTAATAACAACCCAAACCAGCAGATCGAGGCCAGAAGATGACGTGCATCTCTGCTTTTCTGCTAAAGAATGCATCTGAATGCCACACCAGGAGACTTCTCAATTCACCACTCACTCACTGTTCTGCACTTTAATAGCTTCCACATCTGTCTTCTAGAAATAGACATTTCATTTCACAAAATACCGGTAACTTCATGATCAAAACCAGGGGAAAGAGGCTGAAGAGATGGCTCAGTGGTTAAGAGTGGTTAGTTGTTGCTCTTGAAGAGGACCTGGGTTCAATTCCTAGAGCCCACCCGGTGCCTCACAACCATCCCCAAGTCTAGTTCCAAATGATCCAATGTCTACTTCTCACCTTTTCTGACATCAGGCACATACGTGGTACATATACAGAAATGCAGACAAATCACTCATACACATGAATTAAGTAGGGCTGGAGAGATGGCTCAGTGGTGCTGACTGCTCTTCCAGAGGTCCTGAGTTCAATTCCCAGCAACCACATGGTGGCTCACAACCTTCTTTATTTTTAAGGGGATCCGATGCCCTCTTCTGGTCTGCAGATGTATATGCAGCAGAGCCCTCATAAATTAAATAATAAACAAAAATTTAAAAAGCCAAACACAACATTTAAAAACTTGTTAAAAAAACACCCAAATGGATTAAGTAAATGGTAGGGGGGTGGGGTTGGGGTAGACAGGCAGCTTTCCACGACACCACTCAATGTGCAGTGAATGGCAGCAGCCTCTGGGGTGCTGAAGCCCTCACACTTTCTTCCGTACTTCCTGAGTTCACCTCTGCTTGGTTTCCTTCCTTTCCGACCATTCTCTCTTCACCTCTTCTGCTCTTTTCCTTCTGTTGTTTTTTTCAGTCCTTTAACATCAGGCTTTAGCTTTTGCCAGGCTCTTTTACTTACATTCACTCCATGAAAGAGGTCATCTGGTCATATGACTTTAAGCCCTTACGGGCATGGCTACCAACAGCCTACCTCTAGCCCTAGACCTCCATGTCAAACTCGACATCTACCCAGGCGTCCCAAAAGTACCGTAAACTGATCTGTCAATATTCCTTTCAGTCCGACACCCGGTGTGTCCCTGTCACATTCCTCTAGTAAAAGGCCCTTTGCTGACCTTGGAGCCATCTTCCATTTGTCTCCTACACCACATCCACCTGCATCCACCTGAGAGTGCACCGGGTTAGATCTACCTTTACTACCCACCCAGCCTATACTCTCGATACCTTACCACCTCCACAACTATTGCCACAGCGCCCATTAACCACGAGAGTTAATGCTGCAAAAGGCCTCCTACCTCATTTCTCTCTGCCCTCACTCCCTCACAAACAATTCTTAAGGAATCAAACTGAGAGATTTTGTTAAGACATAAGTCTCTGTTATGTGACTTCCTTCTCAGTAGAGATCTTTACAATGTCATACAAGGTCTCGTGTGACCACACCCTAGGGACCTCTTTAACTTCCGTTTGTCACTGTGCCCCTTTATCCACAACAGTCTTGTCAGAAACAAAAGTTCATCATTGACATACATTGGATGTAATTCTCATTAATGTGTCTAACGTAAAATAAAATAATACAATTAATAAAGAAGTTATTTTTAAAAAGGCATCATGTTAAAAGGACATAAAATAAAACTTGGCTCCACCTCCAAAGTGCTAAGACTGCTAACATATTTTCAAACTGCTCTCTGGTATATTTTGAAATATACTAAATGCTAGAGCTGGCCTTGTACTTACAGTGTCTTCTAATTGGCACACACTCTTTTCCTCCCTCAAGCTAACACTTTGGTTCACTTCTTTCAGATCTTTACTTAAATGTCATGCTCCGAGGATGGGATTGTGGCTCAGTGGTTAGAGTGCTTCCCTACCATGTGAGACCATGGATTTGATCCCAAACACTATAAAACAAACAAACAGACAGGACACCCCAAATCCATGTTCCAAATAGGTGCTTCCTTCCTTGTTGCACACATGGCTGATCCTACCCTTATTTTCTGTACCATTCATCATCATCTCACACACCAAAGACAGGTAGCTCTACAAGGACAGGGGCTTACTTTCAGCTGGCTTTGTACTCTGACCTCAGCATCTTAGTCTCGTAATAGGTCCTGAGCAGTTATTTTTGACCAAATTAGTTATCCCTAACAACTAGACAAAGGGATGCACATGTTTTGGCTGGTAAACGATTAATGGAACAGCTAAAGAGACAGGTATGTTTATCTCTATTAGAAATGAGAAATGGAACTTTCCCTGGGTTACAGAGATTAAAAAAAATGATGATTGGGGGTTCAAACTTCATACCTGCCTGGGGCCTTACTCTAGTTACTTTAAAAAAATTAAACAAACAAATGGGCCTGGTGTTGTAGTTCATGCCTTTAATGTGAGCACTCACAAAGCAGAGGCAGGTGGATCTCTGTGAGTTCAAAGCCAGCCTGTTCTACATACTAATGTCCAGGATAGCCAGGGCTGTATATAGAGACCCTGTCTGAAAAATTAATTAATTAATTATTAATAACAATACCATACTATCTAGCACATCAAGAAAAACTATGTGTATAGTACATAATAGGTGTATTTCTTTTACCCTGTAAACAAAGGCCTGGTTGAGTATATCATATCTGGGCAGAAGGTAGTATAAGTCACACAGACTAAGGTGTGTGACCTGTTTCTGGGTGTAACTGTCCACACATTACTCACAAGAGAGTAATACAGTAACTTCTGTGAATGGTTGTGACATTTTTTAAATGTTTTTCAGGCCAGGCATGGGTTTCAAGTGGTAGTAACCCCAGTATGAGGCCTATGGCTGGAGGACTTGGAGATCTGAGCCACCTAACCACTAGCACTGTATCTGGCCACTTAGTCTAACTTTCCCTTGGTTGGTCTCATAACTTTCAAAACTTACAGAGAATATGTATGCAATTGCTGGAAAATCTTCATTTAAAAAAATCCCATCTGAGATATTTAGACAGCTTTTAAGGAGGAAACTGTTGTCGAAAAGCACACTTGTTAAAATGTCACTTTCCTGATGTTACATAGTAATGCTACATACTTTCTCTCGTTTGATTTCACAACTCTATGACGAATGCACAGGAGAACATAAAAAAGCTAAGGTTTGATAGGATTATGTAAATTGCTCAGGGATCATAGTCTGTTAGTATTTGAGGCCATGAGGTCTGATTCCAAAGCCGAATGCATCAAGCCTCAGGTTCTATAACACATTTAATTTGAACAACCCCTATTCTCAAGAGAAAGAAGTGTCCTTGAGAGTTATGAGCTGAATGGCACAAAACAGCTTTTTATGCTGTACACTTGGGAGTACCGGGCCTGAACACGCCCTCTCAAGGAAGATATTATGCTAGATTAGTCACGTGTAAATCTGCCTCCAAAATTATGAAGGACCACATCATGGCCATGTTTCAGACAAGAAAGCCGAGACTATGCCGTTTAACAAGTTTCTCCAAATCAGGAGGGAAGCCGTCAAGCCAAGACGCAAGGCCAGCTGGGTCTGCAGCGGGAGCCCAATCCCTTTGACCACTGAGCCCAAGGCCGAAGTTGAAGGACCAAGAAGGGCTGTGCGGCTAGGAGCCGGTGTCCAGCACACGGATTGGAGCTGGGCGGCCCCGCGTGTGCCCACGCGAGATGCGGCTGCCCCGGCCCTCAGTCCCGCCCGGCCCCACTCACGATGTGCGATTGGCGTTTGGGGTCGTTGTACTGAAGCAGGTACTCCCGTTTAAGCCGGGCCCTTATGCTCAAGCGTTCGACCTGCGCCTTTCGGGTCTCTGGAGACACGTCATACTCGGCAGGGTCGAGAGTACTGGGGAGAGTGGCCAGGGGCGCAGGCTTATACTTGGAACCCGACATCTTGGCTCCCGGCGCACATCTGCGCCTGCGCGGATATAAGGGCTTCCCTCTTTAGTTTGACCTTCAGGCTCAGGAAGTGCGCCTGCGCACGCACAGAGCGCTCTGGCAGGAAGGGGTGGAAGAGGGTGGAGTCCGAGGCGGGGCGGAGCCTTAGCCCGTGCCTCCCTTCCCCACGCCCTTCGTCACGCGTATTCTGCGCGTGCGCACTCTTTCTCCGTTTGCCTCCTCTTGTCTGGTGTTAAAGTCCTGTCTATGCTGGTGCTTGCTTGCAGAACTGATTTCCTCAAGTTGAGTGGACTAGACGAGACTGGGAAGCTGGGCTGTCTGTGGCTCCTGAAGTCCTACAATTCAGGGTGGGTTCTCCCAAACTTGGTGACCTTGTAGAAGGTCATTAGTGTCTCCCAAATTTCCTTTTTCTTATCCTGGAGAAATGACCTTGACCCTGCACACTTAGCAAGATTGTTGGAGTTAAAAGAGACATTTTCCCGAGTTCCGTCCCACCCCAAACAAAAAAGAGAATAAGCTTTTCTAAACGTTACCACTTTAGGACCAGTCCAGTGTTAATCCCAAAGATGGGAGGAGAAAGACCACCGACTCAGATCACGTCCAGATTAAAGCCAGGTTTTTATTCGTGTACAGGAGCTGAGCTGCCTCCCTCTACCTCTCCCTCAGGCAAGGTTCATTGGATGTGAGGAAGTTTTTTGTTGTTTTTTTTTTAAGATATTTTACGATACGATATCTCCTTTCCCAGTTTCCCCTCCAAACAAAACAAAACAAAACAAAAAAACAAAAAAAACCCAAAAACCAAAAAAACAACAAGAACAAAGCCCTGTACCCTCCTCCCACCCCCTGC
>JADRCD010173039.1:0-48754 GCA_019843815.1 Montemys delectorum | reverse complement strand
TTTTGGGTGAAGAAGGTGAGCTTCATGTACACTGATTGATTTTTGAGCCGATGAAAGAATATGCACGGTAGAACATTAAACACAAATGGAGGTATTTGTCTCAGCTCCAGTGGAGAGCAGACCCAGGGTAGGCTAGATCCATGAAAGGAACACAGCAGGAAAGACTGTGGAGCTTCAACCCCCAAGTGATTCAATACTTACAAAGTGAGGAGAGAAAATGTCCAAGCAAAGGAAGCTGAAGGAAAATGGGTTAGAGAGCGTGGAAGAAAAGATGTGGGAGTACTTCAAGTAAGGAGGGCTAGCTCTGTTGAAAGCTGTAGAACCATGAACTGTAAAGCAAATTGTAACACCCCTAGCAGTTTGTTTTATCTACTCTCTTTAGTGTGTTCATTTGTACTTTGGAACAAGAAAAAACTTACAAAGGGTTCCTTTAATAACCACACAAATGTTCCACTAATATATAATTTCCTGGGTATGTTGGCCAAGACCATGCTTATCTTTTAATTAGAGGTGGGATGGGGAAATTATCAGGCTTTTGAGGAAGAGAGTTTGAATTTGCAAAGTAAGAAAGGGTAAGTCACTTAACACTCAGCTCCTTCATCTATCAGCACAAGAGAGGGTTAGCTACTGAGTAGGCATGTGTTTAACAGCAGTAATAAGTGGAAGAAGAATCCATTTGCCTTTTGAATTCAATTAAATTTTCAATGACAATGAACATTTTTTCAGAGTCAATCTTAATATTTCAATGTATATGTATTTTATGTTTAGGTTTTAGAAAGGTTATATATGTTTTGTGTATTTTTGATACTTCATAGAGATGCTTTTTGATCTCACAGATAGCTGATTAATTTACATACACAAATCCAAGATTCTACGTATCAGCTTTACAATGTCTTAAGAGAAGAAACTTTCTATGGATGATTTTACATTGCATTGAAGGAAGGAAAAGAATTTGCCTACTTTACAAAATTGCATGGTTAGTGCATCGTGCATGCATATACATTTGCAAAGAGATTGTCTTCAATGTTTTGGCAGCTTTCGTAATGAAGTCAACTTGAAATCTTTCTATACAAACTGTCTCTGTTCTTACCTCCTGGGGAGCATAGACTGTTTTTTTCTCAAAGGGGATGCCTTTGGTCTTACTGTCTGACTCTCCTACTGTAACCATAAGGACTTTAAGTGCTTTCCTTAGGATAAAGCACTGTATATTTTGTATCTGTTCCTTCTGTTTTTTTTTTTTTTAAACAGGAGTTATCTTTTCCTTTGTAATATCTACTTCTAGAACACTGTGTTTTTGAAAGTCATTGGTGACTTATGAAGGATTAAATCTAATTGTCTCTTGGTCTTTAGTGTCTCTGAGTAATTTACAGGAGTCAATGCTAAGGACTCCCTGTTCTCTGAAACTTATTTGGCCCCAGATGATAATAATCATGATATTTAACAGTTATTACTGGAGGCTTCAGCTTTGTGTTACCATCATTTTTGTACAACTATAAGAGGTAAACATAGCTTTTCATTATTTTATAGCAAAAGAATATTTAAACCCTTAAGAAAATTTGTCCAAAGCCTTGAAGCACCATTGCTCTCACATCTTTAGGTCACTTCTATAAACCACTGTACTATCTATCTGACAATTATTCTTGCTACAGCATCTTTCTCAATCCCAAACCAAGAATGTGACCTTCAGCTTATATGACTGCAAATTTTTTAGACCTTAATGTAAATATCAAGAATTTATTTTTAATGATTTTCTATTGTGTCAGCAAGAATACCCAGGATTTTACTTCACACATTGATTCTTCCATGAAACTTGAAATACAGGGCAAAGACTTCAAAAGTCTTACTGTTGACAATTGAAACTCCTATTACTTCATATTCACAATTTCGTGTTCCAAATGCTACTATGTGTAAAACATAACCAAATGACTCAACTGTTTGCCACTTAGGGACAGATGCTCTGTTAATTGATAAGTCTACTACTTCTATAGGTGAATTATTTCATTTAAGAATATGAAGAACCCCAGGTGGGGCAGTCTCTGGATTGTCATTCCTTCAGTCTCTGCTCCACACTTTGTCTCTGTACCTCCTTCCATGGGTATTTTCTTCCCCCTTCTAAGAAGGACCGATGTATGCACACTTTGGTCTTCCTTCTTCTTGAGATTCATATGGGAATTCATTCCATATACAGCCACCAAACCCAGACACTATTGTGGATGCCAAAAAGTGCTTGCTGACAAGAGCCTGATACAGCTATCTCCTGAGAGTCTCTACCAGTGCCTGACAAATACAGAAGTGGATGCTCGTAGCCAACCATTGCACTGAGCATAGGGTCCCTAATGGAGGAGCTAGAGAAAGCACCCAAGGAGTTGAAGGGGTTTGCAGCCCCATAGGAGGAACAACAATATGAACTAACCAGAGCTCCCAGGGACTAAACCACCAACCAAAGAGTACACATGGTGAGACTCATGGCTCCAGCTGCATATGTAGCAAAGGATGGCCTAGTCGGTCATCAATGGGAAGAGAGGCCCTTGGTCCTGTGAAGACTCTATGCCCTAGTGTAGGGGAATGCCAGGGCCAGGAAGTGGTAGTGGGTAGGCTGGTGAGCAGAGGAGTAGTTAGAGGATAGAGGGTTTTCAGAGGGGAAACCAGGAAAGGGGATAACATTTGAAATGTAAATAAAGAAAATATCTAATAAAAAGAAAAGAAAAGAAAAGAAAAGAAAAAAGTAAAAGAATATGAAGAACCATGATTAATTTCTGTAGTTAATTACTTTACACTGTTCTTATCTGTCAAGCAAACGCTCTATGGTTGTTGTTGACATGTTTTCTAATTCTAAATAAACAAGGGGTGAGGAATATTGACCTAAGGGTAAAGTGATGAGTTTTTCAAGTGCCATCACATAATCTCACTTGTGTAAACTACTATATACTCAACAAAACACCTTAGAAATTATTTGGAAAGAGCATTTGGGATGTTTACCTCCTTTTGATAGCACATCCTATTTTTTAAATGTAGAAAATATGTACCCTAAGTTAGTCAATGTGACTCATTCTTATTATGCAGGTGCTTGTTCCAAAATGCAGCTTTGTCATCAGTAACTCTAAATATATCATGCTCTGCATTGTATTCATTTTACATATTTTTATTTAAAGCTAACACATGTTTATGAATTTTCAAACGTTTCAGTATCTTGAAGGCTTAACACACACAGGCCCTTGGGGGCAACATGTAGACTATTTCCACATTTTAATCACTGCCAGTATCGTGACACTGAACCAGTGTGAATTCTCCCATAGCATAGCAGCAACTCCTAGTGGTGGAGTCACTATGTGAAACCCATGTATTTGCGCTGTTAATTGATACGGATTTTCTCCTTTAACAAATGCCATATAAATTTAGAATCTCTAGTATGTGAGAAGAGTTTTCTCTGACTTGCTAACACTGGCCATTATTAGTCTCTTGAAAGTTCACTCATCCTGAGAGGTGAAAATGACATCCAATTGCTACTTTAATTTGCATATTTTTTAAATAGTGAGAAAGAAAATTGCCCACACTTAAAAGCTTTGTTTACCTCTTTTTTTTGTGAAGTGCCTGGTCTTTTCCTTTGACAGTCCATGGCTTTTTTTCTTTAGAAAATGTTTTTACATTCTAGTAATTACAAGCAGTTATGTTACTTATCAGGCATTTCGATTTCATTCAGCCTTAACCTCCAGACAAAGGTCTTTCTTCATATAGAGATTCATAGTTTGTATTTCTCAAATATATGAGTCATTTACTTTTTTGACTTCTGGGCTTTATATTTCTAAGAGATCTATTTGACCTGAGATCTATTTCCTTGTTAATGTGAAAAATCACTGTATTCTTGTATTGTTATTTGGATAAACTATTTTTTAGGGTAAAAGCTTTAAACTGCCTCATCAGTGCAGACTTCATTTTGTTTCTTAAGCAAGGAGATGCTGGGTTCACTCTCTTGTGAAACTCCTCTATGTGTTCTTGTCACTCATCTCTCCTCCTCCAACAGGGGTGAGTGGTTGTATGGCTGCATTGGACATGTTTACCATGTAGTGTATACCGTATCTAAATGCTCCCTGGATTTCATCTTCTTTTTATGACTCTCACTTGCCATATGACCAAAGTCTCTTGATTCTGCACTCAAAGTGTATCACAAATAGTTTCGCCTTCTCATGCCAACAATGATGTGGAATTTGGTGATGTTCCATTACGAATTTCATCATGAAGCACCTGTTTGTACACTGTTCCCTTCATCTACATTATTCAGGTGTCTGTGTGTGGATGTGTCTGTTTAGTGTCTATGTGAACTAATAAATTTATGGTCTGTATGTTGTGTCTTCCAACCATGTTTGTAGAAGTCAGAGAATTACCTTAGGTATGGGTCTTTACATTGGCAAGATCTTTGCTGTTCACAGAAATGCATCCCAGGCTAGTTGAATTGCCAATTTCTGGGGAATCTCCTACTTCTTCTTCCATTTCCACAGGTACACACTTAGATAATAGACATGTGCCATACCTCAGCTTTATGTATGCGCAAGTGATTCAAATTCAGGTCCTCACACTTTACCCAGGGAACCATTTCCCCAGCTCGCTCCATCTTCTTTATCAAGAATCAAGAGTGTCCATCTGAATTTAAAATTTAAGACCACCTGTAGCTTTCCCTTTTTGTTTTCTTCAGCTCACTGGTCTACACTCCTCTACAGTTTTCTATGGTCTTTGTACTTTAAGCTCCTTTTCTGGAACCCCCTCCCCCATCCAGTTGTTTGCTTGAAGAGCTTTTTATAATCCTTCAAGATTCAAAGTGTGATTACTTCAGATACACTACCTAGCATCTGCCCTAAACCACAATTCTACTTACTCTCTACCAGAACATCAACCTAATAACTACTGACCTTGTCACAATCTTTAAGTATTCTTTAAAAAAAAATTTATATTTTTCAATGTGTTTCCCACCAGAATAAAAACTTCCAAAGCAAAGGGTGTTGTTCACTAATATAAGCATACCTCATATAGTTCCTGGCTTAGTGTGGGGATCAACAATAATCTGCATGCATGGATGGAAGATCTCTTTACTAATCTTGGGGAAATTCTGAAGCTCACTAATAGTTTTCATTAGTCATTTTGGAGAAATCAAAGGAAAAGGTATTAAAACAACTAGGAAGCTAATACAAAAGAAGTAATCTTGTTTTCCCCTTTTTACATGCTCATTTCTCAGTGTTTGGATTCAACTTTTAGAGTGAGATGAGGAAGGGAGTGTGTTCTGAGACTTTAATGCATATTGATGTGCAAAGTCCAGGTCAGAAAATTCTTTAACAAATTTAAATCTGATAGACCTGAACTTCAAATGTATTTATAACATTTGGTGTCTGCTAACAGAAGAACTTGAAATGCTGGTTCAAACTACTTTGAAAGCAGAAAGAGCCCACTGGAAGGACCAGGTGAACTAGTGGGCACACTCTGAGGGACTCCATTTGTGGAGAAACTTTCTACTTCCTTAGCACATGTGAAAGCTCAGGGAAGTGGTGGGCTTCTGAGACAAGGGGATGGTCTTCAAACGTACAATGAAACACTCCTGAAAGATCTTCCCTGCCTCCAAGGCGACTTCTGACACAGGCTTCCTGTCAGCTTATTCATTCTTATAATATTTTATTCCTCTCTTGTTTGAAATGAGCTTATGCTTGTTTAAGCACTTATTATATCTACATAGATGCCCATTATAAGCAGCCAGATTTGGAAGGCATTTCACCTCTTCCTTACTCTAAAGATCTAGAAGTAAAAAAATCTATTACTTTTCCCTTGGAAATTTTGCATGCTTCATTCCTAATGGTAAACCTTCAAGACAAAATATTTCTTTTGCTGCTGTGACAGCCAATAAACTAATTGGATGTTTGCTGTTCGATGGCATTATTAGACACTGAAAATTTTCGTTTTTTCCTGCTCTTGATCTGAAAAGATAACAACTACCCATTCTCTCTAGGATGCTGATCCTAACTTTAATTGTGGGTACATATGAAGTTGTGATGGTGTGTAATAACTATGGAATTATAAATAACAATAAGAAGAGAATAAGAGTGTTGGAAAAGTGAATGTGGAGCACAAAAGGTCATGTGCTCCATGAAAGGAAAGGAGGTTGTCTGGAATGAGATAGGATGATATGACATAAAATAGTAGGAAGCAAAAGCATCTCAAATATATCTTGTTTGAAAATTCCATAATGAGAATGAACTCTTTGTCTTCCTTAAAAGACAGAGGAATGATGGGCCATTATATAATAAATGCATAGAGATGGCATTATGGACAGGTGTTATGGAAATACATAATAGACAGAAACACAAACACATAGATGATTGGTAGGTTATATAGTAAGAATAATATATACCAGATAGATAACCGATAGATAATAGATACATAGATAGAAGATGATTAATAAATTATAATCAATATGTTTATTTATGATTGGCAGGTAATATATTAATATATATGACATATTGATATATATTGTAAACAATCCAGCTTGATTAAAATTGATTTAACATATTTAAAATCAACTCATCATAATTGATCTAAAATTTTAGACATGAAAGCTTTACTTGCCAATACTTGTTTAAAGAATGAGTCATCAGGTTAGTTAAGACCCAGACAGACTGTTGAAGAAAGACTGTGCTTTATGTGAACCCTGTCTGATTGTGGGAACAGTTCTGACGATAAGAGTTTTCTTTCTTTGTGTAGATTCTTTTACTTTATGTTTTCTTTATTAGCATATCTTTTCCTTCTGTTTTTAACACTAAAAGGCTAGTGTCACAGTCGAGAAAGAATGAAGTATTTTAGACAGATGCAGAGAGACTGTCTTCAAAGTTTTCTAATGATATGTAAGTTGACAGATGTGTAAATGCCTTTTAAAGCTTCAGTTATTTAGGGAAATATAGATCTCCCATTGGCATCCTGGCTGGCATTCAGTTAAAAACAGGTCCATTGGATTATCCTGGAGGTACATTATTCCAGGCTTTGTCAAGATATTTTGCAATTCTTGTTGATAAATATCATTTAAAAATATGTAGTTGGTTTCATTCAAATTTGTTCTCTAATCCTTTCCCTTTTTCCTCCCTTGAGGACAGAAGTTTTGGGGAAGAAAATTCAGAAGTAATGTTGCAATACATTTGAGCCTTGAAAATATGTGATAGTTATATGATATGAGAAGACAACATGTATTTGAGGCAAACAACACAATGTTAAAACTTAAAGTGTAGAAGTATTTGGATGACTCTGGGGAGCAGGAACTTGTGTGGAAAATAAGGAGGTGGGCTGAGGCCAGTAGATTAATGGATAGGAGAGGAGGATAGTGAGGCTAACACTGAAGAGGTGAGATGTCTGTAGGCTGGCCTGCAGACTGGAATGGGATGTGATTCTTTATCCTGGAGCAGGAAACGAAGAGTCATTTTAAGCAGTTCATAACATAATTACTTGTGTGTTTTAGAAGGAGTCCCCACAGTACTACTCATCATTCATGTATATAGCAAGGTCTGCTTTGTTCTCATACAGAGTAATGTGCTCAGCAGCCGCTTCATACACAAGAAATGTAATTTTACTACTTGCTTGATTCTAGGGAGCTGTTACTGTATATATTACCCTCACAATTTTTCAGTGAGAGCTGTAACACCCAGCAACCAACTCTTAGCTTATAATGCAAATCATGCATCTTTGCAACTAGCTACTACTAGCCACACAGACTGAAAGAGATTTGGCTTTGTTGAGAAGAAAGAAAATGAAAGCCAAGAAAAGTGTTCAGATAACCAGATCTGCTCACATATTATTACAGATGCTACAGAATGCAGAAAATTCCACAAGAACTTAAATTTCACATGATCATCTCTTTTCAATTTTGTGATGGAAATCAAATCATTTCCTTAGCTGGTACAAAAAATGTATGGTACAATTTTGACTTACTATACAATCATATACTATAGAGAAATAAAAACAGGTTTGTAAAGAAATGAGTTAAACAATAATAAAAAAAAATGTACTAGTGTTTAATGTGAGTGTGTGTCATACCACACACACACACACAGGCATACAGAGTACAGTTACTTCAATTACTTGTTCTCAAATAGTCACACAAATACCCTGTAAGGTGATCATTTGTTTCTCTGAGAAAGTAATAAGTTAACAGAGTAGAGTGATGCACTGCTTTTAAGCTTAGAACTCAGGAAGCAAAGACAGGTGGATCTCTGTGAGTTCAAGGCCAATCTGATCTATCTAATCAGTTCCAGAACATCCAGGGCTATGTAGAAAAACTCTATTTGGAAAAAGTGAATAAATAAGTAACATTCATGTATGTATTTTTGATCAAAATATTTTTCTTTTATTTTACATTTTTATGACCCAATTTCCACTCTTGACTCCCTCCCAAATATAACTCTTTCTACTTTTATTTCTTCTATTTTGTTTGTCATGGCCTAATAGTTATTTACATAAACATGAGTAACTTTCCAGTGACTATTACTGCTGCAAAAAATGTTCCCTTAACCCCAGTAATCATCATGTCTACAACTCCTTAGAGACAGACAAACATGACTAACATACATACCAATATATTTCTTACAAAATGGAAAAAAATATATGCAGACTTATGAGTATATATATACAATTGAAAAATCACAGTTAGATAATATATGTATATTATATGAACATGTATATAATATATACTTATACACACATATATTTGCATGCTATACCAGAACATTATATACAATACTTGAATTATATACAATACATGGGAGATTTGACTCTTCTTGCTTCACTGAACTTGGTAATGCTCATACGCTACAAAAACACGTAAACTCTCAGGCAAGAAACCAGGTGTGAAAATCTTCAAGGGAGAACTGTATCTAAACGGCACTTGACTTCCTAAGTAGAAATGTAGTAAGTTTTGCTATTCTGTCTTTCATTTCAAGTGTAATTTTCTCTTTGGTTTAGTGATACTTGGTGCTTTCATTTTGATACATAACTACTATTATGTCTATTTGGTTTAGTTTTAACTTTTGTTAGTATTTTGTGTGTATGTGTGCATATGTGTGTGTGTTTGGTATACGTATATGTATATGTATATGAGTGTATGTGTGTATGTTTGTGCTGTGTGTATGTGTGTACTCAAGAACAATCAGAAGACAACTTGCAGAAGTTGGGGCTCTCCTTTTGCCATGTGGAATCTGAGGCTTTCAGTCCTGGCAGCCAGTGTCTTTACTCACTGAGTCATCTTCTAAGACCCACAAGCAAACTTTTAAATGATCAAATGATATTTCTTGTCAGGATGGGCTAGCCTGCAGAAAGCTTCATTTCTTGACCCATGAAGAGACATGTTTTCATTGTTTTCTTTTCTTTTGCTTTTTTAAACAAAAACTTCTTGAGTTTTCTCTATCTCTTAATTAATTAATTAATTTTTGAGATTTGAATCAGGATGCACATTAATCAGTGCTTTCTAAAATATCAACAGTGCAAATGTACCATGTGAGATGTTTTTTGAGTCCCTACTGGTGTTGTTGGTGGTGGAATTTATTACCCTAAAGCATACTTTTGATTTTTTTCATGGTTTAAACTTATGTTTGTGCTTTACTTTGATAATTATTGCTTATAGATGCTTCAGTTTCTTAAATATGTAGCATATACTAGTGAATAGAAAAGTAGGCTGTCTTTGGGTTGCAATTTTCTTAGATTCATGATATATAGAAAAGATGGAAAATTCTAAAATGCCAAAAGAATTCTGTTTTTTAACAATATTTTATATTTTACTTCATACATTTCTGAATCTGTCACTTGTTTAAAAAGAGTATTTGTACTTGATTTGGTTGATGATATCTAAGTGAAAGAAATCATTTCTTAATATTTACACTAAATATTGAGTTCATCTTTCTATACCCACAAGGGAAAGATAAATTAGACTCTAATTCATCGAATTGTTAGAGACATTTCAAGATATGTTTGCCAGTATCAGACCGTAGTAAGAGAATGCCTTGCTCACTTAGCAGTTACCGTAGGAATGTTTTTGCTTAGACACATCATCCATTTCAAAATATGAACAGCAGTTTTTGTGTATGGCATGTGGACTGAAGCCAGGGCCTTGAAGATGCTTGGTAAGTTCTACACTCCCAGGTTCCAGCCAAAACCCTCATTAATGAAATGAAGTTTACTGTCCTTGGTATTTGCTGACCTTAGTTCTTGTTTTTAAAATGTCAATAAATATAGCTTATTGATTAAACTATTTTCCATTGCCTATTGAATATTGTAACTTTCTAACGATCCAAGATGGACTGATATATTGTTTACATGTTTGAAGACAGCCCATGAGTGAGATGGTGGGGTCTGGACACCTCGTTGCTTATGATAGGGAGCTGTTTGTGGCTACCCAGCTAGTTGAGGCCCTATGCCTCTTTGAGATTATACTGTTGTACAATGTTTCCATTCAGTTTTCTAACCCCTTTGGAATAAGGACTTCCTGATGACAAGGACGATATGGCATGGAGAGTGAATTTCTCATGCTTGAAAAATAGCACTAAATTAATAGATAGTAAATAAGTAAAACAAGCATAGGGAAAATTAGTATTTTGTCAGATGCTGTGGCCAGTGTGGCTGTGGTCATCACAGGGAATGAGAAGTAGAGACACAGAGTTTGACTTCACTTTGAGAATGAACAATTTTTATTTTTCTACTTACTGTTTATATATTGTTTGGCTAGCTCCTAGAGGTAGCATTGTAGGCAGAGCTTGGTCAAAGAGTATCATTGACCTCTTAACTGAGTTTTTCCTTAGGCATGTCCCTGACCTGAGGCATGTCCCTGTCCTGAGGCATGTCCCTGTCCTGAGGCATGTCCCTGTCCTGGTGGCTGTGTTTGGCATCCCCCCCACAGGTATGTCTGCAGCTTTCCTCTGTCAGAACCACATCTGGGTCAGAGTTTGTGCTTGAGAAAGCAACTAGTGAGCTCTGGCACTCCACCATTAGATATTAGTGCTCTGACTCAAGGTTAGCTGTTCTCTTAAGGATTCGGTCATCACAGATTATCTGTTAGCACTGTTCTATAAAAAGTAAAAATCAAACCTTCCTGAATTACTTCATCTGACTAGTGGAATAATGAAGTACTAAGGAGCAAGAACCCAAAAGCCTACAATGAAAATTTCTGAGTTAGAAAGGTCAATCATTCAGGTTGTCATCTCATTCTTTCTCTCTGTGTCTTTCACAACAATCACTAAGACCATCTAAAATTCCCTTACTTCTGTGCTTTCTTGTGACAGTTTCACTATGTATAGACTATTATTTAATCCACTGAAGGCTTTTTGCTCCTGAGTGGTTTAGATCAGTGAAGACCATCAGCAATATCACTTTAATGCAACAAACACTGGGACTAAATTGAGAAGAAACAACTTGTTCTTCAAAGTTTGCTACACACACGTACACAACACATACACATTACACACACGCACACACACAGATGAACACACACAAGATCTCATAAAACTTTAATTTTTGTATAAGTCATACAGTTTACCTACCTCTGATAAAGCAAACATAATAGACTTTAAAAGAACTTAGCATCCACAAACATGTGGTTAATGAAGTCACTAATTTATTTAGGTGTTAGAATTTTCATGGAGAGTAATGCATCTTACCTGAACTCCTGATTGGACTCAACTCCTATAAGTTTTTTTTCTTTTTCCTTTTCAAGACAGGGTTTCTCTGTGTAGCCCTGGCTGTCCTGGAACTCACTCTGTAGCCCAGGCTGGCCTCGAACTCAGAAATCCACCTGCCTCTGCCTCCCAAGTGCTGGGATTAAGGGTGTGTGCTACCACGGCCTGGCAACTCCTGTGAGTTTTAAACCCATAGTTTAGCATGTAGCCTGGAAACCTCACCCAGGAAATGGTCCCACCCATAGTTAAAATGATTTCCCACACAGAAACACAGAAAAAAAGAGAATCTTTTTGCTGTTGTTTATTTTTGATATTGTATTTTTATTAACATTCCACTTCCCTTTCCTACCTCCAAACTCTCCCATATACCCTTCTCTGCTTTTCTTCAAATTCATGGCTTTTTTAATCAACTGTTATTACATTAATATGTGTATTTGGATACTCATAAATACTAACAATTCTAACCTGTTGAGCATGTACAATGTTACTTGTACATATGTTTCCAGGGCTACTGATTTGGCACTGGACACGTAATTGCTGCTTTTCCCTAGGGAGGGCCACTTCTCTCTCATGAGTTTCACTAGGTTGCCTATAGTTCTTTATGTATAGTTAAGACAATATATCTAAAAGATACCCTCAGAGGTTACCCTTAAAATAGATAATCCCTCACATGTTTGTACAGAGGCCAGCCAGTCTCCCAAGTGATTCTAGATTCTTCCAAGTAACCAATTGACACTAACCACCAAAGCATCCTTTTGTAGGCCATATTGGCCTGACATTCACTATGTAGCACAGTCTAGGACTTCTCTTTTTTCAAGGACAATGCCTGGCTACAGTGTACACTTAAACAACTACCCCATTTCATCTGCTCTTAAGAATCATCCTTGGGCAATGATCTGCATCTAACTTTCAATATCCAGCCTCTTCTCTTTGGCATGTAAACCTATTTTAGAGACAGCATCACTACCATAAAAAAACACAAGAGGGGAGCAGTGGGGTAAAAAGGAACGGGAAGGTGAGAAGAGACAGGTTACATGAACCATGTCACAGGCAACGAGGGGAGTAAATGCTGGTGTCCACATGAACAGTGAGAATAGTTGACAGTATTGAAATATTTCAAACTGTGGAAAAGAATACATTTAACACCCTCATTGCTCACTACAAGGAAATGGTAGATGCTTGAGAACATAGTATATACTCCTAGTACTTGCACTGATCTCTACAGTCTATAGACATTGCAAATCATCACCCCATAGCAGTCAAAGATGAGTAATTTAGCCCAGTTAAAATAACAGTTAAAAATGAGAAATAACTAAAACTATCAAACCTAAAAACACCATTCTTAGACCTTACTGGGATAAAGATGATTGCTACTTCATCTAAATAATTTAAAGTACAGTCTGCACTTTTTGTCTCATTTCTAATCTACAAATAAGGATAATAGCCAAAAAGACAGATGTCAGGCTTGTTGGAGATCTTGCATTTTAGTTTTTATTAATGTTACGTATTCCAAGTTGAAAATTGCTGTGCATGAGTCAGAGTACTCAAGAACACAGAACCAATGTAAGGTATGAATGTAGGGGTGTGTGTGTGTGTGTGTGTGTGAGTGAGTGTGTGTGTATTTACACAGTGTGTACTGCTTAGTTCATCAAGTGTAGCTGAGAACTCTGGGGCTGGATGCCCAATCTGGTGCTGAAAGCCTAGACAATACCTACCTTCAGGCCATGTGAGAAGCCCAATTAAGGTAGGTTCTGGTATCAGTGAAAGAACATAGAATTTGCAAAAGAAATGGCTGTGGTGAGATAAACTCACAGGCAAAATACCAAGACAAACCAGTAAGACACAAAGACTGTTCCCTAGACCTTCTTCTCATGTTTGCTGGCATAGATTGTGCCATAGTTAATCCAACCAAGAAATTTCCTCACTGATATTCCTAGAAGCTTGTCTAATAGCTGATTCCAGGTCGAGTTAGGTAGGCACCCAAGATTAACCATCACATGCTGTGTGTACGATGTGCCTATTCGGTACTCAGCTAGCAGATTTGAACATAAACATCCTGACTCCAAATTCTGTCTTAAGCTACTCCTCATCTGAAGGAATGCCAGTGTTTAATATCTGAGATTCTGACAGTCTGTAGGTGCGTTATTTATCTTGATATATTCTGTAACATTCGAGAAATTAACTTCTAGACTCACTGAACGATTTTTGAGCACAAATCTCTCTAAGTTCTTTGCTGTACATTGTGGTAAAGCCTCAGCAGTGTTGATCAGAAAACTAAAAGTAGCTCCACAAATGTATATTGGCTCAGTATTATAAACTAAGGAATCAAGAACTTAGACAATAGGGAAGGTTTTTATTAAGTATATTGACATAAAAATATAATCTGTATATGTTTATCATTCTTTTTTAAATATTTGCAGTAATATAAAATTTTAAACAAATATTGTAGTATCCTCTTTGAAACATTTTGAAATAAGGTTACTACACACTTAAAATTATCCTTAGTTTTTGTTTTTGTTTTTGTTTTTTTCTTTGGAACACAAAGTAAAACAAGGTAATTAAAATCATTTCTGTGGAATACTGATTACTTGTAAGGAAAATAAAACACTAGTTTTTGAAATACAAGGATGCTAAAAAGTGTTTAAATGTGCAATCTGTGACTGTGAAGGAAAAAAATCTGGCTTTTTTGTTTGTTTGTGGTTTTTAAAGACAGAAGATAACACAATAAAGTTCTTGTAACAGAAAAATGGCAGCTTGCCATGAGTCTCAAGTAAAAGAGTTTGCATTATATATTTCATTGGTTTTTCTTTAGGAAAATGGGTATAATAAAATGGAATTAAGAATTAAGGAAATTCCTTTTTTTGATAAGGGAAATACTCCCTGAAGGGAAGATCTGTGGGATTCACTGGAGTGAGTCTAGCCTTGGATTCTTACTATTTCACTGACCATCAGAAGCCTGAGCAGTGACTGATCCTTTCCAACTGCAGAGCAGTGGAACAGGTCCAAATAGAGCCTACAACTCCAAGCATCACAGCCAAATTGTCCCCGCCAGAGAGACCCTCACCATCACTTACCTTGGAATGTAGTACTGAATCACAGACATTACCCTTATAATTGAAACAACAAAAGCTATTTTTCATACCTTTTCCTAATGTTCAAATATAACAGTAAATCCTGAACTTATTCATTTCAATCATTTTCGATAAGTTCAAAAGTCTGACAAAACAATATAGAGTATTCCTAATATAGAGTAAAAACAAAAGTTTTTACAGTATTTTTTGTGATCATGTAGAATGCTGCCTGAAATTTGAAATTCCATCTGAACTCAGAGGACCTTTGACCCACATGTTTGCTAGCAAGCACATGTAGCAAGAACTCTGATATATGCTGTTAGCTGGCAGGTACATTTACTGTCATGGATGTACAAAAGAGTTTTGCAAAAGAAAGTGAGATACTTCCAAATGCCAACTTAATAAAAGATGAAATTATATATGTTTCTTAAATGTGGATTGACTGTATGGCCCCTCAAATAGAAGACCTAATAGTGTAAATCGTTCATTTGGTTAAAAGCAGATATTTCTCATAAAATGTGTACTTCAAGACAATATTAAAGAGATCCACAACCCTGGGTAGAATATATCATTTTATAAGCACTGACTCCTTTCTAAAATATTCTTTAAGGATATCTTTTTATCTTACAGTACATATGACTTTTAAAGGTCACTAATATTTTATCCACTATCTCATTTACTTTCCTTAGCCCACTGGCACACACACCAAGAGAAACTATCCTATGTTGCTGTTACTTGTCTTCCTCATAAATAGAATTATATGATATATATGAGCTGTAGCATGATTTGTACAGCCATTTTACCTAGTCACCAGGCTTCTTATGTCCACCTTGTGAAGCTTAGCTGCAGCCTCATTTAGTGCAGCCATATGGAGACACTTCCTCTGGGGTTTGACAAGGTCATTGTACCCATATGTTTTGGAAAGACTGTGTTTAGTTAATCCTTGAGCTGTTTGTAAGGAACACCCGGAGACTGGAGACATGGAAAGCAGGATTTCTTACTATAAATGCCCAGTTTTTTTGTTTAGTTTTGATTTTTTTTTACTGGATATTTTATTTATTTACATTTCAAATGTTACCTTCTTTCCCAGTTTCCCTTCCACAAACCCTCTATCCCATTTGAGGATGGTTTCTTCTATGAGGATGCTCCCCCACCCACCCACTCCCACCTCCCTGCTCTGGCATTTCCCCACACTGGGGCATCCAGCCTTCACAGGACCAAGGGCCTCTCCTCTCATTGATGCAAGATAAGGCCATCCTCTGTTACGTATGCAGCTGGAGCCATAGATCCCTCTATGTGTACTCTTTGGTTGGTGGTTTAGTCCCTGGGAGCTCGGGATTGGGGTCTGGTTGACTGATATTGTTGTTCTTCCTATTGGGGTGCAAACCCCTTTAGTTCCTTCAATTCTTTCCCTAACTCCTCCTTTGGGGTCCCCATGCACATTCTGATGGTTTTCTGCAAGCATCCACATCTGTATTTGTCAGGCTCTGGCAGAGCCTCTCAGGATACAACTATGTCCTGTCAGCAAGCACTTGTTGGTATCCACAATAGTGTCTGGGTTTGGGTGGCCTCTTTAGCTGCATCTGACTACAATGGAATTAACCAGATCTGTTGTGACCATTCTGCCTCCCAATTTCCTTCAGTGAACTATGTTTTAATAGTGTCCAATAATTATCAGTTTCTTGGCATTCTAGTTATTTTCACAGAAAAAAATCCCAAAATATATGAATTCAAAGTGATATTAATTTTTAAGATGTTTTTTCTTTTTTCTTTTTGGTTTTTTGAGACAGGATTTCTCTGAGTAGCCCTGGCTGTCCTGGAACTCACTCTGTAGACCAGGCTGGCCTCGAACTCAGAAATCCACCTGCCTCTGCCTCCCAAGTGCTGGGATTAAAGGTGTGTGCCACCACTGCTCGGCTTAAAATCTTAATCTTAACTGCAAACAATAAAGAATTTAGATCTTTAAACAATAAAGAATTTAGAATAAGAAGAAATCTACAAAAGGGATGCTTGGCTCAAATTTCTTATGTTCCTTGTTCTGAGTTTAATCAAACATTTGAAAATATTTTCTGTAAATCTAGATAACTTTAATAGAGTCATATACAAATGTAGACTTTGCTGCTCTGAAAGGCATAGGTATGAATGCATAATTAGTTCTGATGCAGTTCATTGTACTAACAAAGGTACCCCACTATGCCTATCACCTAACTATGCCCATCACCTGACTATGCCTATCACATGACTATGCCTATCACCTGACTATGCCTATCACCTGACTATGCCTATCACCTGACTATGCCTATCACATGACTATGCCTATCACCTGACTATGCCCATCACCTGACTGCCTATCACCTGACTATGCTTATCACCTGACTAGGCCTATCACCTGCGAAGAATCTTTTTCTTCATAGAAGCTTTATAAAATGTTTTTGTAATATCATACTTATGCTGAAAGTAATGTTTGGAAATTGTACTGATTTTTCTCTAAGAAATAATGTCTAGGTTTAGTTTATAATGTGTGGTGAATCATATCAAGATGTCTGCATTCCTCAGTACAATTATTTATTATATTTACCAGCTGCATTGATTGTGTATCATAACATTAGCTAACATGAAAGCAAACTCAAATAAATGCTGTGCCTTTTGATATTTGAAGTCTAATAAGAGAAATGAGAGAAAACTAGTATATGCAAACTAGAGTATGCTAAGTGCCATGGAGTGCTTTGCAGCTGTGTATCTTCCAAGTACAGAGAAGACTCAAAGTCAGGTGAACACAGCACTCAGGGAATAGTCAACACTGAGATTTAGTGACTCGTGTTTGAAGAACACTATGCCACGTGGACATATTTTTTTATGGCAAATGAGAACATTACTCCATCGTGAAGAATCATAAAGAACAATTTAGCTATGATTGGCTGGCAAGAGGCTTGAATGCCCAGGAAGCCCTAGTGACATTGGAACACTGAGGAGTGTAAATCCTCCTGGGAAAGAAATCACCTGCATATTTTATATTTTAAAAATATTATGAATCCAGGAACGGACAGGTGGGGATGAGAAAATGTTGATAGGAGTGGGAGGAAACAAAAGAAGATAGAGGAAATGGTAATTAGAATTCATTATATTCATGTATGATCTTGATAAAGAGCAAAATCAAGAAAAAAGAATAAACATTAAAAGCAATAGAGAAAAGAAAAAAGACAATATACTTTTATAGTGAAAAATGTCATCTAAATTTTGTTAAACATGTATATATATATATGTGTATATATATACATACATATATATGTATACACACAATTTGGGGGTATAATCACTATATATGGTAATGTTTTATGAATGGACTTTTTCATACAAGTATATTGTACATTCAGTACACTCTCCCACTCTCCTTAGACTTTCTGCAGTGGCTAGTATTAGTATGTCAAATTGATCTAGGATTACCTGGGAGATGGATCTGTTAAAGATAATTGATGTAAGGCAACTTATATCAAATGTGAGTGGGTCTATTCCATGGCCGTTGATTCTGGGTTGGGGAGATGGAGTACATAATCTAAGTACCAGCATGTGTTCAGCGCTCTGTTTGGTAATATGGTTACACTGTGATCAGCTGCTCCAAATTCCTGCTACCTCAATTCTCCTGCCATGCTGGACCATGCCTGGAGCAATACCCAAGTTAACTTTTCTTCTTTAAGTTGTTTCATCAGATCACCAGCAAAATAAATTAACAGCGCTATCCCTCCTTTACTCACCCACAACTAGCCTCCTAAGCAGCATAGCTTCTACTTTTCACATACACACACACACACACACACACACACACACACACACACACACACACACATTCACACACACACTCACATACACACATACACACTCACACACACACACACATACACACACACACACACACACACACAGACACATGAACACACACACTCACTCACACAATTTGTTCACATTTGTTCACAACCTGGCCACCATGTGTTTCTTGTATTGTTAATGACTACCATTCTGACCAGGATGAGATAGATCCACAATGTAATTTTAATCTACATTTAATGGTAACTAGTAAGGTTGAAGATATTTTTTTCAAAACTTATTGACCATTTGAGTTGTTTTCAAGAATTTTTGTTTATTTAGTTAGCCCATTTATTGATGGAGTAGTATAATTTAGTGATAATTTGGAGTTTTTAAATATTGGTGCTCTAGCAGTATAGTTGAAAAGTGCCTGTCTCCTGTCATTTTCTGCTGTCTGAACTGTCTCCCATTGATCATTTCCTGGTCTTCCCAGAAGCTTCTGAACATCAGAAAAAGTCCTTTGTCTGTTGTTGGTGTTATTTATTAAGCAACTAATGTCCTATTTAGTACATCCATGCCTCTGCTTATATCTTGAAATGTTTTATCTACTTTGTCCTAATCTGTTTTCAGGATTTGAGGTCTTACAGTGATATTTATAATCCATTTGGAGTTGATTTTTGTGAGGATGAGAGAGAGCAATCAAGTGACACTCTCTTAGATGCAGACATCCAGTTTTTCTAATAGTATTTGTTGAAGGTGTTGTCTTTCTACAAGATATAGTTTTAGTATTTTTATAAAAATTTGGATATCTTTGTTATATGCACACAGACTAGTGTCATTGTGTCAGCTGATAGACAATATTGGTTACCTCTACATCCTATCCCAACTAAAGTGTCCATCATGAGAAGTGAATCACTAGGTTTGTCTGTATGAAAGAAAGCTATATCAAAGCACCCCTGAAACATATTGGAACAGTAAAGGAGGCCAAGCAAATGGACCAATGGGCAATGGGGAAAACAGATAAACCATACTGTTATTAATGGTGAGAGGCAGAATAGAAACTTGGGAATCATATGTTACAATAGAGGCTTCCAGACCTGGGGCATCCACCCAAGAAAGAGTGTACACTATCCTGAATTCAATAAAGACATGTTGCTCTTGATTATATATAAAAAAATATTCCTGAAGTAGAACATATCATTCTTTTTTGAACAAACATGATGATCATATAAAGCAGTAATGCTTCCGAATACAAGCTTTGCCATTGAGAATCTACTCAAATGTGTTTTCTATGCCATTCTGCTTATTATTTTCTCCTGCTTTATAATAACATCTTTGGAATTCAACCTGATTCTTTGGCGATCCACTTTTTTTGTTGTTGTTGGTTTTTTGTTTTTTTTTTTTTGGTTTTGGTTGTTGTTGTTGTTGCCATTTTCTTGCTTGTGCCTGTCTTGCTTGTGTTGTTCAATTTACTGTGCACTGGAGGACTTGATCTTTTTATACATCTACTTTTTATATGCATAAAGATTTATGTTTGGCTTTTACTTATGTGTGTGCATGAGAGTCTCTGTGTGTATTCACACATGCCTTGGGGCCACAAGAGGAATACAATCCCCAAAGCTAGAGTTATTGCCCTTTGTGATATGTCTGATGTCAGTAGTGAGAATAGATCTTAGTCTGCTGGCACAGCAAGCAGCAATCATAGCCACTGTGCTGTCTCTTCAGCTTGTCTGCTATTCTTCATCTCTTCAGCTTGTCCGCTAGTCTTGAGCTGTTGGAGCTCTTTGTCTCGTCATCTTGCTTTTTCCAAATATGATTTGATTTGCTAAGTCTCTCACAAGTCATTTTTATAATTTTTGCCTTTGAAATCCGTGCATACATATAGTAGACACTTAATAAATACTTAGTTTGATGCCAATATTTCAATAGAACCTCTTTATTTTATCTTTAAAATAATAAATATCTAAGGAAATGGAAAAATGACATAGAAAATGCATTTTACCCTCTTCTAACTTTCAAAAATACATATTTAATAAGAATAGTCCATTTAGTTAATGAGGAAGTCCATTTCATTGCAACTCTGGGTGAACATTGTAGGATTCATTGTATCTACAGGTTTCAATTTAGGAAAATGTAAACAAACAGGGTTTTCACAAATTGACAGTGCTCAATAAATGCAAATATATTTAAAGTATACTGAAGTAGTTGGAATTAGTTAAATGAATAAATTGTACTTATATTGATATTTGAATAAAATATTAGGGACATTGGGATTGCTAATTAATAAATATCTCAGTGTCACAATTCAGATCTTATCAGATTTCAAAAGCCAATCATTTTTTGTGCTTTGCAATTTTTGAAAATAAAAGAAATAATATTGAAAATAAAGTCTACAAGAATTTCATCATAGAAAATTTAGATTAATTTTAAACAATTCAGTGAAGCACTTTACTTGAAATTGTACATTTTGAGGTTTATGTTAAAGTTATAGTTCACGTGATACCATCTGATGATATTCATACTTTCAGTTGATATTGTTCATATTTTAAATACAACTGTGATCATATTAGAGAATTAAATTGAACATAACTTTAGATTAGGGTTTTTATGGAACTCCTGATTATAAGAACCAGCGGGTCTCTGATCGTAAGAACCAGCGGGTCTCTGATTGTGGTACCTGATCTTTGGACTCTTTTCCTTGGGTTGATGTGTCAACAGTGACATGTTAGTTTTTCCTTCATCTTTTTATATTTTATTTTGTCATGTTTGGTTTTATCTCTTAGGAGCCTGTTCTTTTCTAATGAAAGACAGAAAGGGAGTGAATTTGAATGGGAACAGAGATGGAAGGAGCTTGGAGGAATAGAGAGAGGGGAATTATAATCAAGATATACTATATAGTAAAAGAGTATGTTTTCAATAAAAGAAAAAAGTTATAAATAACTTAATAAACTTCTCTTGAGCATGACATCACACACTCAGGAGCCAAGGCAGGACTTCAAGCTCAGTCTGAGCTGCTGAGGAATTTCTTATCTCCAAAGACCCACAGAATAGTTGGTGCTGCATAGTGTCAGGGCCATGCCTAGTTCATACAGAGGCCTGAATTCTATCTCTAACATATAAAATAAATATAAAAAAACAAATAAATATAGACATAGACATAGCTGAAAATGTTAATCCATATCGTTTTGGAGGTATCTACAGTCTTCAAATGGCTCCACAGTAGGAGAGTCCTAGCATTCAAAGTCAGTGTGTTCCGCGTTTCACACCTCCTTTCCTTTATGAATTACTCATGAATTTTAACCAAAAAGTGAATATGAAAATGAAACCATTTATTTTCATGATTTTAGGTTACTTTTTTCAGTATTTAGGTTAGGTTACATATTGCAGTATTTTAGATTACTTTCTGTGACATTTATAAAGCATTTTCAGTAATTACAGCCTTTTCAACATTTCGACCTTTCATAAAGATTTTTAAAATAATGACACTTTCTAGCAAATGCTTGAAAGAACAGTTAGTTGATAGCTTGCATTATGGTCATATTAGCATTTCTGTAAGTTAACACTAACATAAATATAACTTAATATGAATATGATACAAATAAAAGATGTTTCTTCTTACTATAATATGGACTTATTCTGACTGAGAAACTACTATAAATTTTTCTTTAACACATTAAAACAAAATCAAGAGATGAACATTATTCTTATTTATGAAACTGGGTAAATGCCTTATTAAGATCCCAGCCACATTTAAAAGCAAAAAAACAACAAAAACATCACAGTTAACTTTCCTTCTGTTGTCTGGATTTCTTCAAAACATTTCTATCTGCTGCTTTATCATTTTAATTATAAACAAAATTATTTTAATTTAATTATTAGGTACCTGAAGATAAAGTAATGAAAACATTATTAAAATAATATTATTTTATTAGAGGGGTGTAGCTAAATATAAATGATTATTCAAGCATGTGTGAAACCTTAACTTCAACTCAAGACAACTGCACCACCAGGACCACACACAAAGCTATGAAAAATGGAGTACACTGCATTGCCTGGATGCACCTCAACAGGTTGAGGATTGTCTTTTCTCAGTGATTCTGGACTAAATCTATTTTTTATTACATATTTTCTTTATTTTCATGTCATATGATTTCTCCTTTCCCAGTTTCCCCTCCAAAAAAACCAAAAAAACAAAACAAAACAAAACAAAACAAAAAAAAAACAAAAAACAACAAGAACAAACCCATGTTTCCTCCCCACTTCCCCTACTTGCCACTCCACCCTCTCCCACTTATTGGCCCTGGCATTCCCCTACACTGGGGCACAGAACCTTCACAGGGCCAAGGACCTCTCCTCCTATTGATGATCAGCTTTGCAATCCTCTACCATACACATGCTGCCAGAACAATCAGTCCCACTATGTGTACTCCTAGGATGGTGGTTAAATCCCTGGGAGCTCTGAAGGTACTAGTTAGTTCATATTGTTGTTCATCCTAAGGGACTGCAAACCCTTCAGCTTCTTTGGTCCTTTCTCTAACTCCTTCATTGGGGATTCTGTACTCAGTCCAATGGATGGCTGTGAACCTCTACTTCAGTATTAGTCGGGTACTGTCAGAGCTTCTCAGGAGATAGCTATATTAGGCTGGATTGACCTTCCTTCAGTCTCTGCTCCATAGTTAGTCTCTGCAACTCCTTCTGTGGGTATTTTGTTCCCCCTTTTAAGAAGGAATGAATTGTCCACATTTTGGTCTTTCTTCTTCTTGAGTTTCTTGTGGTTTGTGGGTTGTTCTTCATGTATTCCAAACTTCTGGGCTAATAACCACTTATCAGAGAGTGCATACCATGTGTGCTCTTTTTTATGATGGGGTTATCTCACTCAGGATGATATTCTCCAGATCCATCCATTCCCTAAGAATTTCATAAATTCATTGTTTTTAATGGTTGAGTAGTACTCCATTGTGTAGATGTACCACAATTTCTGTATCCATTCCTCTGTTGAGGGACATCTGGGTTGTTTTCAGTTTCTGGCTATTATAAATAAAGCAGCTATGAACATGGTGGAGCATGTGTCCTTATTACATGTTGGAGGATCTTCTGGGTATATGCCCAGGAGTGGCATACCTGGGTCCTCCGGTAGAACTTTTTCCAATTTCTGGAGGAAATAACAAACTGATTTCCAGAGTGGTTGTATCAGCTTGCAATCCCACCAGCAACGAAAGAGTGTTCCTCTTTCTCCACAACCTCTCCAGCATCTGCTGTCACATGAGTTTTTTATCCTACCCAATCTGACTGACATGAAGTGGAATCTCCGGGATGTTTTGATTTGCATTTCCCTGATGACTAAGGATGTTGAACATTTCTTTAGGTGCTTCTCGCCATTCAGTATTCATCAGCTGAGAATTCTTTGTTTAGCTCTATATTCCATTTCTTAATAGGGTTATTTGGTTCTCTGGAGTCTAATTTCTTGAGTTATTTGTATACATTGGATATTAGCCCTCTGTCAGATATAGGATTGGTAAAAATCTTTTCCCAATTTATTGGTTGCCACTTTGTCCTATTGACAGTGTCTTTTAACTTACAGAAGCTTTGCAACTTTGGTAAAAATCTTTTCCCAATTTATTGGTTGCCATTTTGTCCTATTGACAGTGTCTTTTGCCTTACAGAAGCTTTGCAACTTTATGAGGTCCCATTTGTCAATTCTTGACCTTAGATCATAAGCTATTGGCGTTCTGTTCAGGAAATTTTCCCTTGTGCCTATGTGTTCAATGCTCTTCCCCACTTTCTTTTTTATTAGTTTCAGTGTATCTGGTTTGATGTGGAGGTCCCTGATCCACTTGGACTTGAGCTTTGTACAAGGAGATAGGAATAGATCGATTTACATTCTTTGAGCAAGCACCATTTGTTGAAATTCGGTCTTTTTTCCACTGGATGGTTTCAGCTCCTTTGTCAAAGAGCAAGTGACCATAGATGTGTGGGCTCAATTCTGGGTCTTCAATTCTGCTCCATTGATCTACCTGCCTGTCACTGTACCAATACTTTTATTGTTGAGAATAGTTTTGGGTATCCTGGGTTTTTTGTTGTTCCAGATGAATTTGCAAATTGCTCTTTCTAAGTCTGTGAAGAATTGAGTTGGAATTTTGATGGGGATTTTATTGAATCTGTAGATTGTTTTCAGTAAGATAGCCATTTTTATTATATTAATCCTGCCAATCCACGAGCATGGGAGATCTTTCCATCTTCTGAGATCTTCTTCAATTTCCTTCTTCAGAGACTTGAAGTTCTTGTCAAACAGATCTTTTGCTTGCTTAGTTAGAGTTATACCAAGGAATTTTATATTATTTGTAACTATTGTGAAGGGTGTTGTTTCCCTAATTTCTTTCTCTGCCTGTTTATCCTTTGTGTAGAGGAAGGCCTCTGATTTGCTTGAGTTAATTTTATATCCAGCTACTTTGCTGAAGTTGTTTATCAGGTTTAGGAGCACTCTGGTGGAATTTTGGGGGTTAAGTATACTATCATGTCATCAGCAAATAGTGATAATTCGCCTCTTCCTCTCCAATTCATATCCCTTTGATCTCCTTTTGTTGTCTAATTGCTCTGACTAGGACTTCAATTACAATATTGAATAGATAGGGAGAGAGTGGGCAGCCTTGCCTAGAACGAATTGGTTAGAGTACCTTCTGTTTCTAATTTGAGAAATAGTTTGAAGAGTATTGGTATTAGATCCTCTTTGAAGGTTTGATAAAACTGTACTAAACCCATCTGGTCCTGGGCTTTTTTTGATTGGGAGACTATTAATGACTGTTTCTATTTCATGAGCAGATATGGGACTGTTTAGATCATTGATCTGATCTTGATTTAATTTTGGTACCTGGTATCTGTCTAGAAAATTGTCCATTTCATTCAGGTTTTCCAGTTTTGTTGAGTATAGGCTTTTGTAGTAGGATCTCATGAGTTTTGGGATTTCCTCAGTGTCTGTTGTTATGTCTCCCTTTTCATTTCTGGTCTTATTAATTAGGATACTGTCTCTGTGACCCCCAGTTAGTCTGGCTAAGGATTTATCAATGTTGTTGATTTTCTCAAAGAACCTGCTCTTGGTTTTGTTGATTCTTTGTATAGTTCTTTTTGTTTCTATTTGGTTGATTTCAGCCCTGAGTTTGATTGTTTCCTGCCTTTGACTCCTCTTGGGTGACTTTGCTTCTTTTTGTTCTACAGCTTTCAGGTGTGCTGTCAAATTGCTGGTATATGCTCTCTCTAGTTTCTTTTTGAAGGCACTTAAAGCTGTGAGTTTTCCTCTTAGGACTGCTTTCATTGTGTCCCATAAGTTTGGGTATGTTGTGGCTTCATTTTCATTAAACTCTAGAAAGTCTTTAATTTCTTTCTTTATTTCGTCCTTGACCAAGTCATCATTGAGTAGAGTGTTGTTAAGCTTCCATGTGTATGTGGGCATTCTATTGTTTATGTTGTTATTGAGGAGCAGCCTTAGTCCCTGGTGATCTGATAGGAAGCAAGGAATTATTTCAATCTTCTTGTATCTGTTGAGGCCTGATTTGTGACCAATTATATGGTCAATTTTTCGAGAAGGTACCTGAGAAGAAGGTATATCCTTTTGTTTTAGGATAAAAGGTTCTATAGATATCTGTTAAATCCATCTGTTTCATAACTTCTGTTAGTCTCACTGTGTCTTTGTTTAGCTTCTGTTTCCATGATCTGTCCATTGCAAAGAGTGGAGTGTTGAAATCTCCCATTCTTATTGTGAGAAGTGCAATGTGTGCCTTGAGCTTTAGTAAAGTTTCTTTTATGAATGTTGATGTCCTTTGATTTGGAGTATAGAGGTTCAGAATTGAGAATTCATCTTGGTAGATCATACTTTTGATGAATATGAACTGTCCTTCCTTATCTAGTTGATTTTATTTGATATTAGAATGGATTCTCCAGCTTTTTTGAGGGAGGGGAGACCATTGGCTTGGAAAATTGTTTTCCAGCCATTTATTCTGAGGTAGTGTCTGTCTTTTTCACTCAAGTGGGTTTCCTGTATGCAACAAAATGTTGGGTCCTGTTTACACACCCAATCTGAGAGTCTATGTCTATTTATTAGGGAATTGAGTCCATTGATATTAATAGATATTAAGGAAAAGTAATTGTTGCTTCCTGTTAGTTTTGTTGTTAGAGTTGGAAGTCCATTCATGTGGCTATCTTTTTTAGTTTTGTTGGAAGATTACACTTTTGCTTTTTCAATGATGTAGTTCTCCTCCTTGTGTTGGAGTTCTCCATTTATTATCATTTGAAGGGCTGGATTTGTGGAAATATATTGTGTGAATTTGGTTTTGTCATGGAATACTTTGGTTTCTCTATCTATGGTAATTGAGAGTTTTGCTGGGTATAGTAGTCTGGGCTGGCATTTGTGTTCTCTTTGAGTCTGTATGACATCTGCCCAGGATCTTCTAGCTTTCATAGTCTCTGGTGAGAAGTCTGGTGTAATTCTAATAGGCCTGTCTTTATATGTTACTTGACCTTTTTCCTTCACTGCTTTTAATATTCTTTCTTTTGTGCATTTGGTGTTGTGACTATTACATGGAGGGAGCAATTTCTTTTCTAGTCCAGTTTATTTTGAGTTCTATAGGCTTCTTTTGTGCTCATGGGCATCTCTTTCTTTAGGTTAGGGAAGTTTTTTCTATAATTTTGTTGAAAATATTTACTGGCCCTTTAAGTTGGAGGTCTTCACTCTCTTCTATACCTATTATCATTAGGTTTGGTCTTCTCGCTGTGTTCTGGATTTCCTGCATGTTTTGGGTTAGGAACTTTTTGCATTTTGCATTTTCTTTGACTGTTGTGTCAATGCTTTCTATGGTATCATCTGCCCCTGAGATTCTCTCTTCTATCTCTTGTATTCTGTTGGTGATGCTTGCATCTATGTTTCCTGACTTTTTCCCTCAGATTTCTAAATCCAGAGTTGTCTCTCTTTGTGATTTCTTAGTTGTTTCTACTTTCATTTTTAGGTCCTGGATGGTTTTGCTCAATTCCTTCACCTGTTTGTTTGTATTTTCCTGTAATTCCTTAAGGGATTTTTGTGTTTCCTCTTTAAGGGCTTCCACTTGTTTACTCATGATCTCCTGTAATTTTTATGGGATTTTTTTTGTTTCTTCCTTAAGGGATGTACCTCTTTACCTGTGTTCTGTATTTCTTTAAGGAAGTTATTCATGTTCTTCTTAAATTCCTCTATCACCATCATGAATATGATTTTAGATCCAAATCTTGCTTTTCCAGTGTTTTGGGATATCCAGGACTTGCTGTGGTGAGAGTACTAGGTTCTGATGAAGCCAAGTAGTCTTGGTTTCTGTTGGTAAGATTCTTGCATTTGCCTTTCACCATCTGTTGATCTCTGGTGTTAGATGTTCTTGCTGTCTCTGACTAGACCTTGTTCCTCCTGTGGGTCTGTAAGCTGGTGTCATCACTTCTGGGAGATCAGCTCTCCTCTGGTAAATCCAGGATGCAGATGGCTGTGGATCAGTTGTCCCTTTTGAGTCCTGGGGACAGAGCACACCCTGGAGACAGGATCTCCACTTGCAGGAAAGGTGCAGAGAGGGCTGTGGGTCTGTTGTCCCTCCTAGGTGTGGTCTGAGGTAGAAACGATCCTGACCAGGCTGCACTGTGACTTGTGACACCTGAGCCTCCTGGCTGGCCCCACCTTAGAAAGTCACAGGAGAGAAAATGGGGATCTCACTGGAGTCCCTGGGTTAAAGCACTCCCTGAAGGAAGGCTCTCCACTTGCAGGAAAGGGGCAGAGAGAGTTGTGGATTCACCATCTTCAGTCCTAGGTGAAGACAGAGGTTGAGAATATACTGTCCTTGTCACCCTACAATTGTGAGGCCTGTGCCTCCCGGCTGGTCCCACCTTAGAAAGTCACCAGAGAGAAAATGGCAAATGAAACCTATTTCTGATAGCTCAGCTTGTTTGTACTTCTCCCAGACAACTCCTGTGGTCTTAGAGTCTTCTTTAACACTAATCTTAGTTGAGATCCATCTTCACAATTCAGCTTTCCTTCATCTGAGTAGGACTCTCAGCTTTTAATTGCTTACTCTGGCCAGAAAAGTCCTGTTGAACAAGGAAGAGGTCCTAGGTTCTATTGCCTGAAACCATTTGCAAAATTCTAATGTAGTGAGTGCTTGTAATCTAAGTGCACAGGAGTAGAGACAGTCGAATCTCTGGTGCTCATTGACCAACTAATTCAACCAAACTGGCCAGTTCTGTTAGAGAATCTCTGTCTAAAAATGTTTTAAAGATAGACAACATGAACTAGAGAAATGACACCCTTGCTTATTTCTTGCATACACCCACATGTGCATGTGCACACATGCGTAACCTTAAACAGACAACTTTTAATTTTTATACTTCAGTTATAGTCTATGGTCAATAATTATATTTACTTTCATGGACCATTGCTTTGTAGCTTTCACTGAATAAATATAATGCTTATGATTCTTTTCCTTACCCACTATCTGCCCTGATTATAGCAGAGAGAGTAAAAATAAAATAAAAATATAATTTTATTTATCCATTAAATCTAAAACTTTATTAGCATCTAATGAGAAACTAATTAAAATAATACTATCCTTCTTTGGACAGTAAAATTCAGAAATTAGTAGCTATGTTAACTCTTAATTTGAAAAACTAATCCTCCCAACAGTGTAGCTTAAAACACTGCACTGTACCCACTTTTTATTCCCTAGCCATCATAGTCTTTTATATTAGCCATTTTTCTTGCTATGATCAACACATGACAAAAACTACTTACAGGGGAAAGGGTTCATTCTGGATCCCAGTTTGAGAAGTCTGTCCACCGTGCTAACAATGTTTAGGAGCTGGTGCTTGAGGTCATGTGAGGTACTGTGTTGTCAGGACACAGAATGCAGTTTGTCATTCACTCCCACTCCCTTACATTTAGTTTGGTTTTCAGTACTGTACTGGCTAGTTTTGTGTGTCAACTTGACACAGGCTGGAGCTATCACAGAGAAGTGAGCTTCAGTTGGGGAAATGCCTCCATGAGATCCAGCTGTGGGGCATTTTCTCAATTAGTGATCAAAGGAGTAGTGCCATCCCTGGGCTGGAAGTCTTGGGTTCTATAAGAGAGCAGGCTGAACAAGCCAGGAGAAGTAAGCAAGCCAGCAAGAAACATCTCTCCATGGCCTCTGCATCAGCTCCTGCTTCCTGACCTGCTTGAGTTCCAGTCCTGACTTCCTCTGGTGATAAACAGCCATGTGGATGTAAGCTGAATAAACCCTTTCCTCCCCAACTTGCTTCTTGGTCATGATGTTTGTGCAAGAATAAAAACCCTGACTAAGACAAGTACATAAGATGGTCCTTACAGACATTCAGAAGTCTATCTCCAAGGTAATTGTAAAGTCTGTTAAGTTGGCATTGGAGTTCAACATTTCCATCATTGGTGTCTGTTTTTGCTGTTGCTTCCTAGCTCTTTCTGTAGAGCAGTGACTAGAAGTCACTGTTAAATTTCCTGCTTACTAGACATCTTAAGTTAAAGTGAGACCAGAATAAACTAAATAGTTTGTTGTTTTGCATTTCGTTGGTTGGTTTGTTTTTCTTTGTGCTTTTGCCTGGGAATTTAACCTAGGACTTCATGCATCTCAGGCAAGTACTCTGCCACTGAGGTAAACACCACCTCATAGAGAGTAAACAAATCCAAACAGAGCTGGCAAGCAAGGCATTTGTAATTTGGAGCAGGGTTAAGTCTTCAAAGAATTGCGTAATGTAACATATGTCATGCACACTCTATGTTCTACCATCTGATCACACAAGCTCAGGGTCTGATGATAAGGCAGTTTTAGTTCCTACCTATATACAATCTGCTACCTCCTCATTCTCCACTCTTCCATAGGCAAGAGAATATTTGGGCCACAGTGTACCATCAGGTTACAAAGAAGTATTTTTCTGATCTGTTTCTCACAGCATTCAAGTCAATCCATCATCCTTCACTAAGAATTCCATCACACAGTACCACTGATTTAATGCCTTCAACAAAAGACTTTTTCTACAATTCTATAAGCTAAAATTCAGATCAGTTGTCTACAGTTACTTATAATGAACCTCTGCCATTTATATATAGATGTCCACCTTCATATCTACAGGGTTATCTGTATCTTGATAATTTTTCATTAGATGTTTTCTTTATTTACATTGCAAATTTTATCCCTTCTGAAAACCTTCCTATCCCATCCTCCCCTCCCTGCTCACTAACCCACCTTTGGTTGGTGGTTTAGACCCTGGGAGCTCTGGAGGTACTGGTTGGTTCATATTGTTGTTCATTATCCCATGCATGCTATCAGATCAACATGGACTAAGACTGGTCTCCAATAACAACATAAACAATAGAAATCCCACTACTCGATGACAACTTCATCAAGAAAGAAATAAAGAAGTTAAAGACTATTTAGAGTTTAATGTAAATGGAACCACAACATACCCGAACTTATGGGACACAATGAAAGCAGTCCTAAGAGGAAAACTCATAGCTCTGAGGGCCTCCAAAAAGAAACTAGA
Organism: Montemys delectorum; assembly: GCA_019843815.1. Taxonomy (NCBI): domain Eukaryota; kingdom Metazoa; phylum Chordata; class Mammalia; order Rodentia; family Muridae; genus Montemys; species Montemys delectorum. The sequence continues at coordinate 17,643 of JADRCD010173039.1, read as the reverse complement.
GAAAGCATACCCTAGCAGTTTGACAGCACAATTGATCTTTTTTATAGGGACACCTGTCTTGTTACATTTTGTCTGCATTTAATGACCTAATTTTAAATTAATCACCTCACTGGTATTCAAACTGTGTTCTGACTACAGTTATAATTTGAGGTACCTACAGTGAGGAGGACTTCAATGAATGAATCTTATGGGGCATAATTCATCCCATAATACACCCTCATAGATTTTTAGTGCTCTTTTATTGGGATTCACATTTAGGAAAGGTAAGCTTCCAAGCAGACAAGCTGAGAAATGCACAGCAGAGCATGTACTTATTGGGTCACTTAAGTATTATGAAGATGTTTTGTCCATGTAGTCCATGTTGAAGTGATGACCTGTGGTCCTGAGTGAGGTTTGCATCTTGTCACTCACATAAGTCTATTTAATAACTAGATTATACTACCAGCATTTTCATTTTTTTATGCAGAGACTAATAGGATCAGAACATCTTTCTATGTATTTTTTAGCAAGTTCTAGATAGGTCTATTAGATGGAAATCATGTGTCCAAAATTTTAACTATCATATTTTTTATTGGGTTTTTGTTAAAATAGTCTCTGTGTTAAAGACTTATACAGACAGAACTTTTGTTTATTAAGACAGGAATTCACTTTGTAGCTGTGGCTTGTCTGATATTCACAATATAACCGTGGATGAGCTATGACATCCTCTGGCAATCCTCTGACCTTAACCTCTTATGGTTTAGAATTACAAATATGAACTATCTTGCCTAGCCAATTCATGTATTATTTTAAAACCTAATAGACACTGAACCAGACACAAGTTGGTTGGAATCCACATTTTAAAAAAAAAACAAAATGTTCTGTAAGCCATGAAGGAAGAAAAAGAATACACACCAAGGTGAAAGAAAAAACAACAAACAAACAAACAAACAAAACCAGATCCTTTTCACCAATATTAACCACAATACTGCAGTGTCAATACATGCTAAGTTAGAAAATGTTACCTGAGAATTCTGTTATAAAAAAACCTTATAGTTCTTTAGACATAAGCTCAATATCTAGCATATAAAATCTTAAGAGTATGAGCTCTCAACTGTAGATTATGAATCACCACAGCAGGCAAGTCACATTAGAAGGAACTTACAACAGTTAGTCATACCCAAAATTGGCGTCAGAGAGGAATGAATGCGTGCTTGTATTCAGTTCCATTTCTCCTCTTTAATAACATCCAAGAACCACAGGTCACGTAATGGTGCTGCCCACCATTGGAGACTTGGTCCTCCTACATCATACAATCCTCCATAGACATGCTCAAAGCCCAACTGTGTATACATAATCTTTCATTAACACTCTTTCTAGGTTATTCCAAGTAATGTCAACATATGAATTAAAAGTAATTTTTAAAAATTTATTTCAACAAATACAAAGTTTGGTCACATATGCCAATTATTAGTGGAAAACTTGCAATATCTAATATCTGAAAGTAAATATGATGGTTAATTTGTAGTTTGTCATTAACCTCTAATGAATATTATTGCAAAATAAATATAGAATTTAATTGTAATTTTTTATTTTTATTAACATGTACTTATTATATACACTAATATAGCCAATGTGCTATTAGAATACTCATATTCACCATGCACTGATTAAATCCCATCTCTCACTATCTGAACCCTGACCCCTTTAACTTTTCTATATGCTGTTAATGAGAACTTAAGATTTTGGGCTACATTTTGTGGTTTCCATGTGTGGAAATATGTGATATGGTACTTCTTTTTGGGTTCCTATCTAATTACACATAATATGATACTTTGAATTCCATTCCTTCTGTTGACAATGATCTTTCATTATTTTAATATCCCATTCTGTTTGTTTATTATATTTGTATCATCCATTTGCTGATATGTCTCTAGGCTGATGCAATGTCTTAGCTGTTGTGGATATTGCAGTAATAAGTGTGGCATGCAGGAGTCTCTCATTTTCATAATCCATGTTCTCCGATTGTTGTAAACTTGATCATATGATAGATGTTGTTAGTTTTTTTGGAGAAGCCATATGTATCAACTGATATTCTTACAATAAAATAAACATAAAATTAAATTTAAAATACTGAGCTATTGCAAACTGATATATTTCAAAAATGGGGAATGACAATGAAGAGTCAAGAGAAAGCAGGATGAAAGATGCTATGGATAACAGGAGTTGATGTCACTGAGGAAGAAGCATGGGACAAAGACAACTAACTGACAGCCCACATTTCCTCCAGATACCCAGTAGGAAAGGAACAAAATAATATACATATGCTCTAATAGAAGATAGGAAACAGAATACTGAGGAAACAAAGAAAATCAAATGATAAAATGTGATGTTTTCAAAATCTGAAGGAAATCTATACAATGCAAAATACATAACAGAGTTTCAAGATTAAATATTCTGTTTGCCATGATATCAAGAAACTAGAAAGTAAAGGAGAGAAGAATAGGGACATGCTGTGAAGGAGGGAAAGAGCAATAGAAAAGAAGAGAGATTGAATCAATGAAACCACAGAGGTCCTGTGCATTCCTACACTTCTCAAGTGGCTCTTAGGCGTGGCAACATTGTTACTGCTGTTCACAAATTATAGTACTTGGAAGCATGCTTAGATTCAGGAAGGCACAGCCCAAGAAAAAAACTGAAGCTTTAGCTCAGTACCCTGGCTCTCAGTTCCTTCAGTGTCAGATACAGTTACAAAGGCATCAAACATTGCCTATGCTACTGTAGATTACATCAGTAAATCAGAAGGGTTAACAACTGCTTGCCTCTTCATGCATCATAAACCACAAATGAGTTCTCATAAATCTTAAATACCCAATGAATTCATGATATTTAGAAAGCTAAAATTATAACATATATTGGGAGGAATTCAATAGGACTCCATTTGTAGTGATATACCATAATAAATGAGAGAGTTAGAGATTAAACTGTTCTACATTAGATGCACCATCAGCTATTTGGTTTATGTCAATCAAATACCTGAATGAAGATTCCAGCATTTTCTTTTACTAGGTATCTCAATGCTTTGTATAAAGTTTGAATTCATTAAGGAATTAATTAAAAATTTCCCACTTGAACCTTGGCTTTTAATTTAATATTAATAATGTTTTTAATCATCTCATTGGTCTGACAATTATCTATGAAAAGGACTGAGATAAAAGCTGAAGACTAGTTTTGGTTTTTCCCTGAAACCTATCCCTCTTTTTACTTCATTACCACAAATATTCTGCTTAAAAGCAGCATGCTAATTCCAAGACACAATGATGCTTTCTCCAGAAGGAGTCATTTAAGAACTGAGATTTTCCATGACAATCACGCACATCATTGATAGAGGTTATCTTCATTTTTTTCTGAAAGAGCTCTATTGTGCCTTGTAAAACCTTTAAAACATTTATAACTTTGATGTGTATATTAGCAACTTACAAAATGAGATGTTTGGCATTATTTTAAATATATATATTTTTTAATTTCACTGTTTAAATGACCAAATGTGGGTGATAAAGATGGAAACAATCAGTTACAAAATTGACTCATTCATCAAATATTAATGATATTCATACTTTTAAGTGAAAACAAAAGCTACTGAAGAATATATTGAGGTTGAAAGCATCTGGGCTGATGAGATAGCTCAGCTGGTAAGAGCACTCATTGACTGCCCTTCCAAAGGTCCTGAGTTCAAATCCCAGCAAACACATGGTGACTCACAACCATCCATAATGAGATCTGACGCCCTCTTCTGGTGTGTCTAAAGTCAGTTACAGTGTACTTACATATAATAATAAATAAATAACAAAAAGAAAATACCTAAAGTTCAAATGAAGTATATGTAATTTGATCTAAACCAATTAAGTAAATGTACAAAGTAAAGTCATTTCCCAAAAAGTGTGGAACATTCATAAAATATGTGAAAAATTCTGTGAAGAATTTTGTGATGAATTCACAAAATTCTGTGTGTCAAGGAAATAATGTCCATTTTATATTTTAAAAATTCCAAAATTATTGTGCTGTAAAACAACAATTACTAACTAGTACCCTCAGAGCTCCCAGGGACCCAACCACCAATCAAGGACTATACAGGGTGGGACTGAATGTTCTGGCAGCATGTGTATAGTAGAGGATTGCAAATTCGATCATCAATAGGAGGAAAGGACCTCGGCCTTGTGAAGGTTCTGTGCCCCAGTGTTGGGGAATGCCAGGGCCAATAAGTGGGAGAAGGTGGGGAGGGAGGCATGGGGAGAGGGGAGGCAAAAGGGGTTTGTTCTTGTTGTTTTTGTTTGCTTGTTTTTTGGAGGGGAACCTGGGAAAGGGAAAATTTACATGTAAATAAAGAAAATATCTAATAAAGAAAAAAAAGGAAAAAATAAAAAAAAAAACACAAATACTTTTGATTTTGAAAAATCTTTAAGGAGTCATCATTTTTCCTTTTTATGAGAAACCCTTGAGGACTACGATATTCTTTCATGGGAGAGTCCAGTCACTGAAGAGAAACGCTGTCAAACAAAGCAGCTCACTATTTTCATGCAGTGGGAATCCCAGGAAATTCCCTCTGTGTGCCAGCTGTAGCAGTATGTAAGTTATTACAAAACATCAAAAATGATTAGATAAAAAATTGTTTTCCTGACATAAAATGTTTCACAACCCCATCAAACTCTTCAACATAAAGATAAACATTAGAGCCTTATTAGAGGGTTTCAAGTTTCAGCCTATGTCATGGTTATTGTCAACAGTTAGTTTCACAGCATCTAGAATCTGGGAGAAGGGCTTTGGGGTACACCCATATATATCTTTGGGGTAAATATGTTGATTTCATTAATTGAGGTGGGAAGACACACCCACTGTGTGCATCACCATTTCCCTGATGGGATCCTGGACTTTTTCAGTGTTGAGGGTGGTGAGTAGAAGAACAGATGGATCTTTCTGCTTCAGCTCCTGCCATCTAAACTTCTACCATGATGTACCAGGATCAAATGTCTTAGTTCTCAAATTGTTTTGTCAGAATATTTTCCCACAGTAACAGGAAAAGAAACCAATGCAGCTCTACCATTTGGTATTTAAATGAAATTTTTGACAAATCATTACCCTATCATAGATATTTCTTATGAACTTTCACGCATCTGATTAAATACAAATGGAAGAAGAAATAACTCTATTTAAATCCAGTAAATATTACATTTTACAAAGGTAATTTTTCATGCTCCATATTAAAGCTCATTGAAAGTACTATTACATAATGGCAATAGGGACAAACACCTTTCTTCAAGTAATACTTTACTCAAACAACACCAGTTGGCACATGACCTCTTGTAATATGCAGCTGCCATGAATGAGGGGCTAGCATGGGCACTTGCCCTTTAACTCTGAGTTCCAATATGCACCTCCATCCCCTGGGCTATTAATGAAAACAGACAAGTGGACTTGAAGACTTTACTGAAGAACTGTGAGTCTTTGTGATGGCACATGATTCTCTATTCTTATTTTCAATAAATGTCTCTAGATGAATCTGGTACTCAGTTTCATGACAGGTGGACCTATATAAACTGCACTGGACCTTGGAGAGTACTGTCTTAATAAAGACCTATCATTTAGCTTCATTGAAACCAAAGATAGTTTCTGAGACATGGTGTTGACTGTTGATGTTGTTTTCATGTAACTGCACCTTTTTCTCTGCACACTTTTTCCTAGGATTGCATTAATGTGGCTTATATGTAAGATCCCCTGTAGCTACCCATTGTCATTTATCATTCCCATGTCAACTCTACCAAAATGAAAATGGCTCAATGCCAAGTATTAAGTAATTCGAGCCACTTAGCTTACAAGTGGCACTCTGTCCTTTCATCTCCTATATAACAGATAAGGATGGTTGATGCCATAGGTCCATGATTCACCTACAAAGTGATCTCTTTGAAGGCTTTCAAATTGGGGATTCAGCAAACATAGATGTCAGAACTGCTTTCTCTGCCATCAGGAGGTTAATGTTCGAGATGTTTTATTTCTACTACGAAACATAAAATCTTCCATATTTTCTAACAGGCATTTAATAAAATGGTGGGAAAACCTTGTGCCCATAAAAAGGAATTGAAATCATTTAAAGTGAATATTAAGGTTCCTTTTATTAGAATGACTCGGTGATTTTTTTAACAACAAATGATGAGCATATAAAACATGATAAGGTTCCAAATCATTTCAAGTTCAAGTAGATAGCAGCAGAAGTAAAAGCAAAACATAAAATATTAGGAAAGTTTAGATGCCTTTTATTGACTAGAATTGTCTGTTAGCTAGGCTATCAAAATACCTAGTGGTATGAGGGTATATTATTATTGTTACTTTTAATTTATATATTTTATTTTATTTTATTTGGAGTGGGAAAGATGACACCTAGATTCATAGTGCTTACTGCTCTTCTAGAAGAGCTGGGTTTGATTCCTAGTCACTACATGGTGGCTAACAGCTTTCTGTAACTCCATTCCTAAGAAGTAAAACACCCTCCTTTGTCTTCCATTTGCATGCACAGACATTTGTCTAAGCAAAATATCCATTCACATAAACTAATAGCGTTTTTAACAATTAAAAGATAAATGATATTTTCTTTGATTAAAATACAATTTCATCATACCCCTTCCTGATAATACAGTGGTTCTCACTCTTCTTAAAACTGAGGCTCTTTAATACAATTCCTCATGTTGTGGTGTTCTCATCAACTATAAAATTATTTTCATTGCTACTTCATAACTGTAATTTTGCTAGTATTATGAGTCATAATCTGAATTATCTGACATGCTACTTGACTTTGTTAGGGTTTTACTGCTGTGAACAGACACCATGACCAAGGCAACTCTTATTCTTATAAGAATAACATTTAACTGGGGATGGCTTACAGGATCAGAGGTTTAGTCCATTATCATCAAGGTGGGAATATGGCAACATTCAGGCAAGTATTGTGTAGGAGAAGCTGAAAGTTCTACATCTTCATTTGAAGGCCTCTAGAGGAAGACTGGCTTCCAGGCAGCGAGGACTAGGGTCTTAAAGCCCACTCCCAAGTGACACACTTCCTCCAACAAGGCCACACATACTTCAACAAGGCCACACCTCCTAATAGTGCCATTACTTGGGTCAAGCATATTCAATCCACCCCAACCTCTGTGTAGGATTGCTTGATCCCCAAAGTAGTTAGCTAATATCCGAGATAGAGAATGATTGCTTTAATCTTCCAAATCTTTATAAATTCCTAAGTTGCATATATCTATACACACAAAAATATACATGCAACCTGCTAAGTTGTATGTGTATGTGTCTGTGTGTCTGTGTGTCTGTGTGTATCTGAAGCATACAAAATAGGAGGTGTCAATGTGGCTTTTCCAACATTGTTAGTGTTTGCTATTCCACTGACACTCCCTCTTCTTTCATGCTCTCTATCATTTATATTTCAATGCTTGACATTCCCAATGGTATGGAATGGAATAACAATGTAGTTTTAATTTCTATTTCTTTGATAACTACAGGTATTGAACTATGTTTGAACTATTAATTAAATATTTGTATTTCTTCTTTCAAAATGTATCTTAGGAAATATTCTGTGTCCATTTTTTGTTGGTTCTATGCAGGATATTAGCAATCACATCCATTTGTGGATAAGGAGTAACCCTAAGTCTAATATCAAAGCAGTCACAGCCTCAGTAATATCAGTGAACTCAGGCACACATCCTGGAGTATTATCTCACTGCAGCTACAAAGAATTTATGCCATTTAAGACACTTTGCAATGACACAAGTCAAGGGGAATTTCTAAAAGAGAAACTTCCAGAAAGGGTGAGAGAAAGTCACTTTAGGAGTCTTGATACATTTCTAAGCAAAGAAAGAAGAAATGATTGAGAAAATGAATTTGGAAAACAAGCACATACCGAAAGCCTTGGAATCTCAGGGATATAAGTTTCTAGATTGAACACCTCTTAGGTCCTGTATTAGTAGAAAGGGTAGAAAACATGTAGCATTGAAGGATAAAGAACAGATGCTAAGGCTCTAACACATTCAGTATCAGAGGTGAGGAGGACACAACATCTGTCCCAACAACGGGAGTAACTGGGACGAGCAGGAACAGGCACACAGGAACTCTGCCAGCCCAGTGGCTTGGGTTGCTTCCAGTCTGTCTGGGCAGGCTGGTGCCCTGAGCAGACCTTGAGTGCAAACTCTGCAGTCATTCCCAAAACACCCAGAGGAAGCTGCATTCCCAGGTGCTCTAACAAGCCAAGGGTCACAGGATCCCAGAATCACAGGATCACAGAAATAGCTTGATTCTGAGGAGTTCTGACACAACCAGAATCACAAGAAGGACAGGCTCCAGTCATATTTAGCAAAGGCAGGTAGCACTAGAGATAACCAGATGATGCGGGGCAAGGGTAAAAATATAAGCAACAAAAACCAAGGTTACTGGGCATCATCAGAACCCAATACTCCCACAATTGCAAGTCCTGGACACACCATCACACTGGAAAAGCAAGATTCAGATATAAAATCACTTCTCATGATGGTAATACAGGACTTTCAGCACTTGGGAGGCAGAGGCAGGTGGATTTCTGAGTTCAAGGCCAGCCTGGTCTACAGAGTGAGCTCCAGGACACCCAGGACTATACAGAGAAACCCTGCTTTGAAAAACCTAAAAAAAAAAGAAGACATAAATAGCACCCTCAAAGAAATACAGGAGAACACAGGTAAACAGCTAGAAGTCTTTCAAGAGGAAACACAAAAATCCCTTAAAGATCTTCAGGAAAACACAATCAAACAGGTGAAGGAAATAAGAAAAACCATCCAGAATCTAAAAATGGAAATAGAAACAATAAAGAAGTCAGAAAGAGAGACAACCCTGGAAATAGAAAACCTAGGAAAGAAATCAGGAGCCGTAGATGCAAGCATCACCAACAGAATACAAGAGAAGAGAGAATCTCGGGTAGAAGACACCATAGAAAACATTGACACAATGGTCAAAGAAAATGCAAAAAGCAAAAAGCTCCTAACCCAAAACATCCAGGAAATCCAGGACACAATGAGAAGACTAAATCTAAGGATAATAGGCATAGAAGAGAGTGAAGACTTCCAAAGTCATGGGCCAGTAAATATCTTCAACAAAATTATAGAAGAAAGTTTCCCTAACCTAAAGAAAAAGATGCCCATGAACATACAAGAGGCCTATAGAACTCCAAACAGACTGGTCCAGAAAAGAAATTCCTCTCGTCACATAATAATCAAAACATCAAATGCACTAAACAAAGAAAGAATTTTATAAGCAGTAAGGGACAAAGGTCAAGTAACATATAAAGGCAGGCCTATCAGAATTACACCAGACTTCTCATCAGAGACTATGAAAGCTAGAAGATCCTGGGTAGAGGTCTGCTTCCCTTTAAAATGGATGCCTTTCCATGTCTATAACTAGCCATTATGAGAAATAAATGAAAAAAAGTGTTTTCTAAAAAACACAAAGTTGCAGCTGTTGACACAGTTAGACATGCAGTTGCCATTTGGAGATGTGAACCAAAAGGAAGTTAGCAAGACAACAGAAAAGATTGAAGAGGTCCAGGGTGACTCAGTGACAGTGTTTGCCTTGAGATTTGACGACATAAGTCTGATTCTCCAAAAAGAGAACAGACTTCTGAAAATTTTCTCCTGACACCCATAGGGGTCTGTAGGACAGGCAGGAGCAACTCTACACATCACATACACACACACACACACACACACACACACACACACACACACACACACAAGTTTAATTTTTAAAAAAAGAGTTACATGTTCCAGTCTAGGTATCTGCAGGCCAGGTTGGGCAAATCATATTAAACAAATTAAAACATCTTAATTTATAAATTAAAATATCTTAAATTATAAGTAGAGAATTAAGAGCTAATAAAGGAGTTTTAGTTATTCAACTCATTCTGAAGTAGAATTTTTTTTTAAAAAAAAAAGATATGATGTAACAAACTTAATATTGGTTTTAATAATAAGAATGTCCTTGGGTTACAGAAAGATGCATTGATAGAAGAAAAATGGTGGCAATGAGCTAAGCATTCTAAGAAAAGATAGTGATAACTCAGACCCTAAGAGTTCCCAGGCGGAGGCTTTTGGTTCACTGAGAATAGCAGAAGGGTCCTCTCTGTTTGTTATCAGCATTAGCACAGCAGCACTTTCTCATTGTCTCTCGTAGTAAATTGCCTCCTTGATTAGAGCCACGAGGCATAATGGGGAAATGTATAAAATAACATTAATAAGTGATATATGCAAACACTGTACTCAAAATGTTTACACTACAGCTAAAAGCAAATATCATCCCTCCATTACAAGGAAAATTTACCATCAATTTTTATGTTGAACTCCCATTCCTGCAGATGTCAAATGAACAGAGTAACTATTTGTCTTAGTCAGGGTTTCTACTCCTGCACAAACATCATGACCATGAAGCAAGTTGGAGAGGAAAGGGTTTATTTGGCTTACACTTCCACATGGCTGTTGATCACCAGAGGAAGTCAGGACTGGAACTCAAGCAGGTCAGGAAGCAGGAGCTGATGCAGAGGCCATGGAGGGATGTTACTTACTGGCTTGCTTCTCCTGGCTTGCTCAGCCTGCTCTCTTATAGAACCCAAGACTTCCAGCCCAGGGATGGCACTACCCCTTTGATCACTAATTGAGAAAATGCCCCACAGCTGGATCTCATGGAGGCATTTCCCCAACTGAAGCTCACTTCTCTGTGATAACTGCAGCCTGTGTCAAGTTGACACACAAAACTAGCCAGTACACTATTAAAAACATAGCCTCAATTCTTTATGTAAAGTTCATCAAGTTTGCTCAAGTGTATTTGTCTGTTTGATTTTGGTTTGTGATACAATCTCATAGAGCCCAGAGTACCCTTGGATTCTTTATGTAGTTGAGTATGGTCTTGAAGTCCTGACCATCCTGCTTCATTCTCCAAATGCTAGTATTTATAGGCATGAATCACAGAAACCCACATTAAAATTGTGAGTGCATGTGTGAGAGGGGGAGCATGAAAATCTGTGTGTGTGCATGTATTTGTGGTTTTGGAGATTGAAGATAGACACTCACACATATTAGACGAGCTTCCTATGACGGAGCTATGTCCTAACTCTCAAATTTTGTAATATAATCAAGGTAAATAGAAGTCTAATTAAAGTAGGTTGGTAAAAAAAACATTATTATGTTATAAAGTTCACCACACTGCACGATTTAGTAACTAGATCTTATTTTTATTAATGGAGATTCTCTTAATTTGCCTTTTTATTAATACTGGTTGTAGTCTGACTATGTTCCTTGTAACCCAACTATTCAGATAAATAATAAATATTATTGATCTCATGCAACTCATAAGCTCCAGTTGAAAATCAACTCAAGCCTGAAATCAACGAAATAGAAACAAAAAGAAGTATACAAAGAATCAACAAAACCAGGAGCTGGTTCTTTGAGAAAATCAACAAAATAGATAAACACTTAGCCAGACTAACCAGAGGGCACAGAGACAGTATCTAAATTAACAAAATCAGAAATGAAAAGGGAGACATAACAACAGAAGCCAAGGAAATTGGAAAAATTAACACATCCGACTACAAAAGCCTATACACAACAAAACTGGAAAATCTAGATGAAATTGACAATTTTGATTTGATTGCTTCATGATCTCTTTTCTAATTTCTTAAAATGGCGTTTACTTATTATGTGACATAACATACATATGGAAGTCAGAGACCAACATGGGGAAATTCTCCCATAATGTGGGTCCAAGCGATAAAACTCTGGTCTTCAGGCTTGATGCCAGGAGCTTGGAATCACTGAACCACCTGAAAGCCCAATTGCATGATTTTTGGGATAGTTCAATATTCTAGAATACAAGATATTCTGCAAGATTTAATGTGCTTTTAAAACACACAAAAATAAGTTAATTGAATAAGATAATATGAGGCAATGTTTTTATCCATCTGAATTGTGGTATTTGGCACAAATCAGTTGTCATTAAAATATCTTAATGTCTATTTTGTTGGTATTATTGAATCTGTGAAATTTGCATTACTAAATGAAATTTATTAATATCTGATGATAATGCTGGTTTAATTTGCTTTGGATTAGTTGTTTATAAAAAAAGTATATCTATATAAATGCTGCATTTACCCGAATTATTCTGGTTTTCTTTATTTTAACTGTTTTATCTAGTCATCATTGTGCCTCATCCAAAAATTAATTTAATTCCTTTCTTGGTTTTCTTCTTTTCGGAAGGTCTTATTTCACTGTCTCTTTAAAAGAGCTCAATAACCACAGATATAATTTTAGGAATTTTTATAGGACCATCATTAAGATTTAAGTCATGTATTTGTCTATGTAGCATCACAACAAGACAGTACATCTTCGTGGATCTGCAGAGATCCGCTCCAAAGGGGTGTGCTACTACTTAGTGATTGTTATATATTTTTAATAATAACAAGAAAAGCATATTAATAGTAGGAATCTTTCCTAAAATGAGTCTCTTACAGCCTTGCTTAATAAGGACACACCTGTTGCAGATTATATAATAATCCGAAGCAGGCCACTTCAGGATGATCACCTGCTAGTTATTAGCTTGTCCTATCATGGCTCCTGACACTTTTTTCATGTAGAATCCTCACATTTTCTCTCTGGACATCTACTTTCCCTTTATACAGTTAAATCAGTTTATAAATTACATATGTAAATACTTACACAGATAAGTGTAGATATATAATCATGATCATACAACATATTTATACATAACTTTTAAAAATAAAACTTCCATAGCCTTTATAAAATTAAATATTTTCCAAAATCCTTTCTTCACCACCACTCAGGACATAGTCAGAACTCTGTGCCTTTATGGATGTGGTTTTTCCTCCCTGGGTGTCCTTTAACCAGATTTAAATGAACAAATTAAAGATTATGCTTTATTACACATGCCCGTTTTCTGTGTTTTACAAGTGTTATATGCTGTTATAACTTATATTTTCACACATGCTTTGTTTCTATATCACAGCAACTAATCTCAGCATGTCAGGATTTGTGTTTATATGTTCTCCTTCCAATTTTATTACAGTGATCCCAGGAAACCTGAACTGATTTTCAGTATCTCACACACTGTCTACCTCTTTACGAAACAGCATAGCTCAGCAACATGCAGACACTGAGATCACATATGGATGTTCATATTCTCCTTCATATCCTGCCTGCCTGCTTAGACTGGGGAGATCCTAACTTCATGTGTTTATAGGCACTGTAGGGAAAAGTGCCTCCTACCACAAGGTTCTCTGTAGCTACCTATTGTCATTTTTTCAGGAATTACTGAGAAAATAATCAAATTTTGCAAAGTAATTTCTTCAGGCAGCTTACTTTAGATAAGTAAAGCAGACATCTATTACAAGTTGACATCTGTGCATCTGTATTGCATGAGAAAAATGTTCAGCAATACCATGTAAACTCAGAGAGCACGTGATTACATGTGTAAACGGTAGACTCTTGAACTTGTTGCCTGTTCTTCTCTCTGTCTTAAGTAAGACTAGTAAATGAGAGCTCTAATAAAAAATAGGATACCTCTGGAATAAATAGATAATTTAAATTATTTTTACTGAATATTGTTGCTTATTTGTTCATTTTTGAAAGTTTTGTACACACACACACACACACACACACACACACACACAATGTATTCTGTTACTCTCAGTATTACACTCCTATATCCAGTTCCACTCCCCCTTTGTCCTATTTAGTCCCACCTTACTTTAATGTCTCTTATTTTCTTCCTGACTCACTGATGTTCAGTATTCTTGCTTGTATGATTATGAGCAGTGGGTTACTTGCAATCTCTTAATAGATAAAGTGCCTCTGTATCCAGTAAAACTTGTTTACAAAATCCTCTTGTTTTCTTTTTAAGTTGAATGAGCTAATGCTAATTCTTATGAATAGTTTATTGTAGTTCCCAAGGTGGAGAGTGATAGAGGAAGGTTCATAGTGTTGTTCTCTGGCCTCCGCATGTATATGCACAGGGTGACATACTCATTCCTACATGTGAACATACACATACTACTCAAAAATATATAAAGAGAAAGAAAGACTCTTCCCATCTTTGAGCCATACGCGCATGCTAGGGTCTTTAAATGGTACATATTGTGTTTTGAGAAGCATGTCAGTTAATCCTGCTGGCTTTGTCTGTTTGCGTCTATGCATCAAGAAATGCTGCTGCAGCAACTATATAGTCATCACTTACACTAAACTGGTCTTATCATGCAGCCGGTGTCTGAACCCCTGAGGATCAAGAAGGTTTATTCTTCAACATTGGCATTTAGTGTGAGGCAGCACAACACAAAGTTTAACAGGCGGCAAACAATGTGATTGAAGCTCATGAAAATGTATTTTTAAAATTAATTATTATACTTTATTTGGCATTTCACAAATGGATATAGTTAAAATGAATTGAATTATTTTTATTTTTATTCAAAAGAGTCATTGAACCTGCCATGGTAGCACACACCTTTGATCCTAGTCCTTGAGAGGCAGAAGCAGGCAATTCTTGGTTAATTCGAGGCCAGACGGATCTATAGAATGAGGATAGCTCCTCATTTCTGTTAGACAGAGAAAGCCTTTTTCAAAAAACTGAAAGAAAATGTCATGGATTACCACTGCACCCATAAAACTGTGCTGGGAGCTGGCAGGACGTTCAAAGAGCATCCTTAACCCTTGGAAGATACACTTGCACCTTGTCTTTCTGCTTCAAGTTAGGAATCAAACAATTTCTGTGAATTAATGAGAAACTGGGGTTAACACTGTAAATAACTTACAAAGAAAAGCATCACCTTGAGACTACCATATTCCATTTACTTACTATGACTATGACTCTAGCTGAAGATGGTCTCCAACACTTCTTATGTGTGACAATGAAGCTTGTTCATTCAGGCAACTCTGGCTACTCTGTCAGAAATACATCCACTTCTAACATGAATTGAGAACATTTTTCACACACAGGATTAGCTCATCATAAATCTGTATTTATAATAATAATATCATGGTTAAAACTAAATTACTTATAATTTTGTTGCATATACATCTGTCATCTAACTACAAGCTTATTTTCATCTCCACAATCCAAATTCTCCTGGGATTGCTCTAAATGATAAATAAAGTAATCTAAAGATGACTATAATTGGAAATTAAATCATTTTCCAATGCTTATTTTTGATACTGATCTAAAAATACAAATATCCTATTTATTCAATAGCAACATTCATTTAATAGTTAATTTTAGGATAGTCATATGCACTATTATAACAAAATTGAATTCTCTTAAGTGACATCAGATTTCTAATTAGCTAATTTCTCTAATTCAATAAGTTAATTTACTTTAATGTTGTTATAACCATCTCTATGCTCTTTTTAAAAAAGCACTATATTTACTGAAATGAGAGTCTATGCTCTTTAACACTACTTGAAACAGAAAATGCTACCTAAATCATCCTTACTTCTTTAATCTTAATGTACTAGACTCACATCAACCACCTGTAATCTGGAGATTGTTATCCACTTTCTATGAGCCATGCACTGCCTCTTTTCTGAATCTCTAGCCATGCTTTTATATGTCAAGAGTTGTATGTCAAGTGTTTTGGGTGGAGACATTAAGAAATGTCTGTTCCCACCTGGGAATCCATCCCACATGCAGACACCAAACCTAGACACTATTGCTGATGCCATGAAGTGCTTGCTGACAAGAGCCTTATACAGCTGTCTCCTAAAGAGGCTCTGGCAGATCCTGACCAATACAGATGCAGGTGCTTGCAGCCAACCATTGGACTGATACAGGGACCCCAATGGAGGAGTTAGGGGAAGCACTGAAGGAGCTGAAGAGGCTTTACAGTGGGAGGGGAGGCCCTTGGTCCTGTGAAGACTTGATGCTCCAGTGTAGAGGAATGCTTGGGTGGTGAGGCAGTAGTGGATAGGTAGGTGAGGGAGCACCCTCATAGAAGCAGGGTAATGGGGGATGGGATAGGGGGAAACCAGAAAAGGAGATAACATTGGAAATGCAAATAAATAAAATATTCAATTTTTTTTTAAAAAAAAAAAGTCTGTTCACTTCATCTGAGGCACAGCTGACAACCAAAGAAAGGATTCCACCAAGATCTTCCTTTGTAAAACAATAAGTTGACTGGGTTCCTTATAGAAGCATATGTAATAGAATACTGCCTATACTTCTGGGCAGTATGGGTGACAACACAAGAAAGCTACAGGCTTCAAGCCCCCTGTATAACTTCAGGCAGCTTAGCAGCTTCTCCTCTACCCAACAATTGTTATTGTCTTTATGATCTTGTCGAGGGTCTTATTAGTTTTATACCATTCAGGATCTTCATGAATTTTCCAAGTCTTCTGAGCCCCATTTTCCCTAGGAAGACAAATTTCGATATGGAGGAAACAACTATATAACAGTCAGACACTCCTTTTCTTCATATCATATATGGATGCTTGCTACTAGTCTTCATTTCTCAACTTTGTTTTGTTAAACCCTCTACAGCACAATGCTTCTATATAAATGCCCCCAATTTATAACGTTTTATGAAGTCAATATGCCTTCTATATCTCACTGCATAGTATGACCTACTCTGCCATTGTTCTAATTTGAAAGTACAGTCCAGAGGATTACATGAAAGAATAGCACTGAGAACCTTGGGCAAAACATTGAAAAAGTAGATATGGTTACCTAAATGAGATCTGCACAATAAATGCTAGTAGAAATTCTTGCACAAAAGGGGAAAATGTCACAGGATTTCACTCACAGGCAAAGGACTACAGGCCACTAATAACTGCTGAGAGAGGGAGGGAGAGATCAGTCACTCCAAGGGCTGAGACTCCTAATTTACTATCCAAAACAAAGTTGTCAGTCATGAAATGATATACATACAAACAACACTAAATGGATTCATAAGGTTGAATTTATATATGAATTATTAGGTATATGTATCAACAATGATGGTGATGATAGTGATGATAATGGTGATGATGATGATAAATAAGGCCACCAATTTGATGAGTGGGAAAGGCATAGGACAGGTTAGGGAAAAGGAACATGGGAAGAACTAGACTTCTCAGTCTAGGAAGGCAAGGTGAGGAATGATGAAAATATATTTTATTTAAAATAATAATCATAAGCATAATGACACTAAAACAATTAAAGTGTCCTATGCTGTACTCTGAAGTCAGGGCATGTGTGAACATGTAAAGGAGAATATTCCATTCTGGCTGCTCCTGTGGGTTACTCCTTGAAGTTGGCAATGTATAAAGCCAAACTGAGAAAATCTCTTTCTTCTATTACAAAAAGAGATTAGTATTCTTTATTCTTCATTTCTAGAGGATTTGGGGGATGCTTATATCCACTATTGTTGCTGTATTGGGAATTTTTTTAAAGATGCGTTTATTTTATGTTTGTGAGTTCTTGCTAGATGTGCAGCATCTGCACACTATGTGCCACGGGAAGTCAGGAGATGATATCGCAGTCCTTAGAATTTGAGGCAAAGCTGGTTTTGAGCTGCCCTGTGGGCTCTGGGAACGGAATCTGGGTTCTCTGCAAGAG
>JADRCD010173024.1:0-12018 GCA_019843815.1 Montemys delectorum | reverse complement strand
ACAAACAAACAAACAAACAAACAAACAAACAAAATAACCACCAACTTGTATACCCTTAGAGAGAAATGTTGGTTATAAAGGCAAACTCTCCCTTCTGATACTGTAGACATTTTGTTGAAGGTTTTGAAGGTGTCATACTTCTACTGTGGCCAGGGTAAGTAAGTAGTGCTGCTTTAGATGAAAATTTTGGACACCAAATAGAAGCATTTTAAGATTTGTTTTTCTTTTTGACTCACCATTGTATTTATGGGTCTGTACATATGGACGCAGATACCTGAAGAGGTGGGAAGAGGGCTTTGGATCTTCTGGAGCTGGACTTTTTCAAAGGTTGTAAATGACTTCACATAGGTTCTGAAACCTGAACTCCGGGTCTTTACAAAAACAATGCATGACTTAACAACTGAGCCATCTCTCCAACCCTCACTGAAGCACCTTGAATTGGATTTAGTATAATATAGTCTAAATAAAATAGACAGTACAGATAACTCAAGCTGCCTTAGGTTAAGTAGCCCTGCTTAGAAAATATCTCTATCTTCAGATAAAATTTATTTTCCCATCTGTTTTTCTGTATCAAAGTCAGTCTTATCTGATGATAAATTTGTCTTACGCTGTTTTCTGATCAAAGGTTAATGAAGCTTTATTGAATAAGAGGAATGATTATTAGCTAATCCTGATTATGCTGCTATGAAAGTAGAAGAGAATTTAAACATTTTAACCAGGAAATCAATCCACTGGTTTTGATGCTGTACTCATGCCTTTACATGTGAGATCTGGAACAAAAGGACTATGCTGTCTCCCACTTCACATGTTACAAGTTAAACTTTAAAAACTGATTTTTCTCAAAAATATTTGTTAATTTGTTTCAATGAAAATTTGAAAACTTTAAAGATGAATCAGATATGTATAAAGTTTTCTAAATGAATTGATAGTTTTGCTTTTACCAGAGAATTCATTAGAAATAAAACTCTTTTTTGGGGGGGGAGGGGCTGCCCTAAACTCCTTCCCTCTTTATTTTTAATCCTATCTGATATATATATATGTTTGGGTTTTTTTTTTTTGTCTTGTTTTTAGAAAGCAAAGATAAGCATGAAAACTTGATCTGTGATCAGAACAGCAGAAGAAACCAAGACATTGAAACAACTTGTTCAGCATCCACCTGATCTGAAGGAGGGAAGGAAGCTCCGTCCTCCTAATCATTTTCCTCTGAACCTCTTGCATAATCTTCATGTTTTCTAGACAGTTTGTTGATTGTTAAACTTTACTATATGTTCCCTTAAAATGACAAAAGCAGTAGACCTGCAGAGAATCGGACACCTTCCCTTTTTGTAAACATTGTGGTGTTGTACCAACAGACCTAAGTGGCACGTCTAAGAGGCACTAGCTGCATTAATTCTGAACAGGATGAACCTTAACCTACGGTTTCCTTTTGTGAGATTCTCTCTTGTTGCAACAAAAATATTTTCCTTTTTACTGACAACCAGAACTCCACATCGATGTGGTTAGACTTGTGGGTAAACTTTGTCCCTAGTGAATTCTTTGTATCTACTTGACTTCTGCTTATACAGTGTCTATTTGAGAAATAAATACCATCTATATGTCATGATTCACACCTCTCCCATGCTTAAGTGGCTCTCTATAATATTTTCCTTGAAACCCTATGAAAAACTGGTCTGCAACAGAGGTAAATGAAATCATGAGATATCTCTCTGTCTAACACTGCAATGCTTAACTCTCTCCCTCTCTCTTCTCTCTCTCTCTCTCTCTCTCTCTCTCTCTCTCTCTCTCTCTCTCTTTCCCTCCCTCCCTCCCTCCTTCTGTCCCTCTCTCTTTTTCACACACACACACACACACACACACACACACACTCTTCTCTCTCTTACTCACGCACATTGTTTCTCATTCATAGACAGATACATATACACACACATTCTTTTTCACATACATAAACAAGCTTCATTTAATATTTACAAGAAATTTGAATAAGTGAAGCTCATGAAATTGTCAAATTTATTTTTTGACAACCACTTATTGTAAAAATTAGAAAAAAAAATAAGTGAATCAGAATTATCTGGACCGTGTTAAGAAAAATACCTGTCTGCGTATTTTGATCTGATTGGGTTGGGATCATGTGTTACAGCAAGTGATTTACTGTGATGACAAGATGTGTTCATTTCTCATCTAAAAGGCCCTAGGGAGGGAATTTATTCACTCTGTCAGGAAAAAATTGCTAAGTTTCATATTCTTTTGAACATATTTAAGTCAGGTCATAATTGATTAAGAGGGTTTTGTATAACATTAATAGTTGTTCTTTTCAATTGCTGCTAATAATATTTGTTGAGAGTTATGGTTTTAGAAAAGGGGAAAATTTTATTGCTACTGCAAACCAGTTACAGACAGCAACTTAAAAATAATGTTTTAAATCATAGCTATACTTGTATTTATGTAAAGTACGATCTCTTGCCTTTTACTTTGGATTTTTAGTGCAAAGAAACAGTAGTGCTTTATTTTCTTCTGCTGTTGTTTTGTAGCCTTCCTGTCCCACAGTCCTTCCAATGTGTATATACCACTCTTCAATGAAGTAATAGGGCATTTAACAAAGATCGCTATGTGCAATACTGTATTTAGTGTTTCTATTTCAATTTTTTAGGATGTTAATTTATATGAAAATAAAATGAATAATAAAATATTTTGCTGTCAGCTGTGTACATATACACACACACATACACACACACACACACACACACACACATATATATATATATATATACTTAAAAAATAAAGACATTGTGTTCAACTTTTGCAGCAACTAGGGGTGGGAAATAAGTGAGCTAAATATCAATCATTTCAGGATTCTGGAACTTAATTCTCTCATGCTACCTGAGTCAGAAATCCGGATAAAATATTAACTCTTCACCCAGTTTTTTTTCTTTCCTGAGATCTAACAAACATTCTACTTTCCTAATATCAATTTCTAATGGGATACTATACTGCAAAATTTATTTTAATAAATTTTGTCATCTTTAAATATGACAGCAATTAAAAGACATTGTGATGTTAATATTGAGTGCAAACTTGATGTTTTGATATCACCTAGGAGACAAATCTCTGAGCATGTCTTAGATGGGGCTAATTGGGGCTATTTCCATTGGCTGAGGTTCTAGACTGCATAAAGGAGAAAATGATCTGAGAGCAGTACTACCCTGTCTCCTTCTTCATCTCCTTCTTCTTTTGATTCATGAATGTAAAAGCACTGTGATCAGTCACCTTATGATCCTGCTACCCATGACTGTATCCTTTTGAACTGTGAAGCAAATCAACCACTTCTGCAACAAGTTACTTTGCTCAGACCAGATTTGTCATCTTTTCCCTCCAAATTTCATTCTTCTGTGTTATCTATCTCAGGAAACAGAGCCTCCATCCTCAGGTACAAGAATCCTTTTTGATATCTCATTCTCCCTTAAGTCTCCATTGACTCAACTGTCAACACTATTAGTTGTGCCTGGTATAAAGATGTTCTCATTTTCTTCCTAGATCATGAAGGTCTTAGTTCAAAGCTGGTATGAATTACCTTGATAGCTGTGTTGGTTTTGCTTTGTTTTATTACCTTGATAGAAATACCTGAGCAAAGTAACTACAAGGAAAAATATTGATAAGGGAGAATAGACCTCATCCTGCTGAAGAAATGGAATGGCAAATAGTTATGTTTAGTGCCCATGATGAAATGTAAAGTAGCTAATCAGTGGGATAGAAAAGAAACATTTCCATGAGCTGAATGAATTCTAGGGAGTGAAGAAACAAGAGTTGCACAAGACAGTGGTGTCGAGGCATTTCTCAGGATTAGAACTCATGAAAAGTCAACTGTTAAAAGCTTGAGAAAAGATAGATAAGAGCTTCAAGAAACAATGGCTGAGAGTTTGCTAGGATCAAGGACTGGCATGCTCTTTGCTTGAGAATGTGACAAGTGTCGGGCCAAAGAAATACCAATAAATTTGACCTAAAGAGGTCAAACTGAATCAGCTCCTCAAGGAAGAGAGAATACATCATCTACAACACAATGACAGTTACTCTAAAGCAAGAAATGAAATAGTTAAGAGCTAGCTTGAAAACAGCAAAACAAGACTGTTGGTGAAAGAGATAAAAGCTTTTAGAATTTGAAAACCAAGAGTTTACTGTCCAAAAAGCTCACGGGAAGGTCTGCTGAAGGGTATGTACCAGTGAGGAAACCAGAGGACTTGGATGTCAGAGGTCACAAAGGGCACCTGAACTCAAGCAGCAAATCAACTCCAGATTGTAAACAATAACAAGTCATTTTTGTGTTTTTAAAAGATTAATAACAAGATGGCTGGGAAATGTTAAGAAACTAATTCAGACATGCTGAAAAGGCCTGCCTTATTCTCTCTGCGTAATTTAATGAGTGCCGGGCTGTTAATATGTACCAGAAACTGCAGTCTGCCTTGGGAATAACAAACACTATTACTGATGCTGTGGTGTACCTTACAGACAGGAGCCTAGCATGGCCGCCCTCTGGGAGGACAAAAGGAAAACAGTTGGCTAAGACAGAAGCAGATACATACACCCAACCAATGGTCTGAAGTCGGGAACTCCTGTGGTTGAGTTAGAGAAAGACTGGAAGAAGTTGAGGAGGGAGACCCCATAGGAAGACCAACAGTCTCAACTAACCTGGACCCCAGAGATCTCTCACTGTGCCACCAACCAGGCAGCATACACTAGCTGATCTGAGGCTCCAGCACATTTATAGCAGAGGACTGCCTGGTCTGGCCTCAGTGAGAGAAGATGCACCTAACCCTTTAGAGGCTTGAGCCCCCAGGGAATGGGGAGGTCTGGCAGGATGTGGCGGGTGTGTGGAAGTGTGGGAACATCTTCTTGAAGATGGGGGAAGAGGAATGGGATGAAGAACTGTCAGAGGACAGAATGGGAGGGGGATAATCACTGGACTGTAAAAAAGAAATGATTAAAGATAATAAAAACAAAAACAAAAAGACAATATCTTATCCTCATAGACCCTACATTCAGGACTGGAGAAGAAACAGCAACTGGGTATAAAATAATATGAGTACAGTGCCATCTAACAGGAACTTAACATCCTCTAGTATGCTTACAGCTGGAAAACTCCCTTGACAAACACATGGATGCTACATGAGCTTTTAAAAAAGAACAGAAAACAGACAGGAATGTTGAATTTTTAGAAAATGTCAACAGACAGAATGTTTAAAATTTGTTTTGTGCACATTTGTAAGTATATATAATATTTGGGGGATATTCATCACAAAAATAGAAATTCTAGAAAGAGGAAGGCCAAGCTTATTAAACTGAAGGCCAAAAGTTAATTTTTTAAAATATAACAAACCTTGGTAAGATGTGTGGATGTTAGATGGGAGGAATCAGAGCTGCAGAGAGACTGTTAGTGGCTCTGAAAGAGCAGTGCACACACTGCCTGGGTTATGCCCCTTCCTGCTATTTCTTCCCTTTTCTAACCAGCCAATGAACTCAGACATTTGGAGGGTGTGTTTTTGTTTTTGTTTTTTTTCTGAAATGCATCTTCACTTATACAGTACAATTAAAAACAATAGAAAATCAGTGTAATGATTTAAAATGCTGTGGGGATTCAACCAGTACCCACTCTTCTCTCAGAAATTATCCTAAAGCAACATGAAGCAAAAATGCTAACTTAATCTTTGATTAAAATTAGAGGTATCAAAAAACCAAACCAGAAAATGTGTGGGAAATCTCCAATGTGTGGCAGAGAGAAGGTGGAGAGAGGATGCCCCTGGAGATCTTCTCTTTCAGAGAGAAGCCACATTCTTCAATGCCGTGGAAGATTTTTTTGTGTGAAACAATTGAGCTTGGAGAACTGATTAAGAGGGGTATTAAGAACCCATGAGTGGTATCTCTCCCTCTCTCCCTCTCTCCATGTCTCTCCTTCCCTCTCCCTCTCCCTCTCCCTGTCCCTGTCCCTCTCCCTCTCCCCCCATCTCTCATGTCTCTCTCATCTCTCTCCAGCTGCTGCAGGAGGAAGTTTCTCTGATGATGGCTGAACAAGGAACTGCTCTATAACACCATATCATTAGGAGTCATTTTATCACTATGGTTTTTCCTGTTTTAAGATCTGTTGTATTTAGTTTTACCCTTGATCCCTGGAATATCTGGTCTCTTGTTCTTAGTCTCCCAAGCAGTGTTGGATATGGGCTCCATCTCATAGAGTAGACCTTAAGTCAAATCCCTAAGGGGTGAGCAAACAACCCCAGAAATGAGAGAAAGAGTACTATGTAGCACCTGAATTCTGGCCTCATATGAAGGATTTGCTAGCAAAGCATGGGCAAGTAAAGAGCATGGCTGCTATACTTGAAATTCTGAATTCCATCTTTAACAGTTCATAAATGCTATGTGGAGGTAGAAGAAGGAGACAAAGTTCAAAGTCTTCCTTTGCCACAGAGAGCTCAAAGCTAGCCTGTCATACATGAGACCTTACCTCAAAAGAAAAAGAAACACACACATACACACATGCACGCCACACACACACACACACAGAGGCACAACTCTCTCTACAGTCTACACTAACAACGAATAACCAGTGTACGTAAATGCACTGCTCTGAACCAAACAACCAATATTATTCAAAAGGAATATTGTGGACTAATTCATTTATGAATAATAATAAATACACTACAATGTGAATGAATATTAAGAAGAGCTTGAAGATACAGTGACTATTCTTGGAAATTTAATGATGTCATGAAGGCTTGCATATTATAATATATGTATAAGAATATATGTATATAAGTGAGAAAGTTATAGGAACTACGAAATTCAAGTAAATGACATCAGTTTTGAAGAAAATGAATACTATGACTATGTCCTTTTAATGAGTGCCTAAAGGTAAAGGCAGCTGGAGCATAATGCAAAGTAGTAACAATGCTGCCCCTAGGACTGTGGTATAGTCAGTGGTAGAGCACTTACCTAGTAAGCGTAAGGCCCTAGGCTGGGCACTATGAAAAGCAAATATAATGATTTAATCACTCTTCTGGTAATGAGAAAAAAATTAAAAAGTATAGAATTATAAGCAAAGAAGTGATGTCTGTTTGTTATCCAAGAGAAGACATACACAGAAAGCAGGAATGAGCAATGAAAGACAATGACAGCATGTCATATGAGGCTCACGTCTAAAGTACAGCAATCAAGAGCATTAGGTATTCATCCCGCATTTAGTAAGAAGTTACCATGAGAACAGTCCCACACTTATAAAGGCAACCAGCAGCTGGAGGGAGGCACATTTAAATAACAGTTGCCTACCACATCACATGTGGGGCCCTGGATTCAAGTCCCATACTATCAAAAGAAGCAAGCAAACAAATATGTGTGTGTATATGCATATATGTAAGCAGAAAGGATAAAACAATGTCACCAATCCTTAAAGAAATGTGTGGGATCTGGAGAGTATCATCCTGAGTGAAGTAACCCAATCACAAAAGAACACACATGGTATGCATTCTATGATAAGTGGTTATTAGCTCAGAAGTTTGGAATACAAGAACAACTCACAAACCACAAGAAACTTAAGAAGAAGGAAGACCAAAAGATGGACATTTCATTCCTTCTTAAAAGGGGGAACCAAATACCCACTGAAGGAGTTGCAGAGATTAACTATGGAGCAGAGACTGAAGGAAGGACAAGCCAGCCTAAATATAGCTATATCCTGAGAGGCTCTGACAATACCTGACTAATACAGATGTAGAGACTCACAGCCATCCATTGAACTGAGTACATGGTCCCCAATGAAGGAGCTAGAGAAAGGACCTATGGAGCTGAAGGATTTGCAGCCCCTTAGGTGTAGAGAGCCGAGGTGAGCTGTGATAGCCAGCAGACAGGTGAATTGCACATGTGCCTAGGGCCAGAGCGCGCCAAGTCACTACCCATCCCGGGGCATATTACGCTCCTAAGTAAACAGCCAATCAGAATGAACACGCCGCTCCAGGGCATATATAAGCAGTGCCTTTTCAGGGGTCGGGGGTCGCCCTCTTGAAGATGTAATAAATGATTGCTGCAGAAGGATCCTGTGTATGTGTCCGTGTGTTCCTGTCAGTGGGAAACCTGCGTTGGCGACAGATGGTGCGGAAAGAAACCCGGGAATTTACCATCGCCGGCACTAAGGGGACCCTCCTTTCAGATGGTGAAACGGAGTAGGATTCAGAACTGCGGAAAAGGGTACGCTCTGAGAGATATGATTGGTCTTGTCCTTTTGGTTTCGTTTTGCTCACAAGACAACATGCCAGAAACAGAGCGAGAAAAGAGATTAGGAGCTCAGAAAAGAAAAGACATGCCAATGAAGACAGGCCCTTCCAAAGGCGCTCAGTCCGCGGAAGTGAGAGATGAGGGGAAGCACACCCTGGGAGAGAAGTGGGGGGAGGCAGCCCTGGGAGAGAAGTGGGGGGAAAAATAGCCTCAAGACAGAGAAATATTTATCCGATAAAGGAACTAGAGGTTTTGGGGCTTGATAGTTCTGAGTTGGAAGAACTGGGTCCTGTTGAGGAAGCAGCTCGCTGGGAGGAGCCGCTGCTGCTGCCAAATCAAAAGCGAAAGAAAGATGGCGGTGGTGGGCAACGCGGTGCCTTGCAGAGCCCAGCCTGGCAGGGCCTGGGGCAACAGGTCTCCTCAGTCTGGACCGTGATTGCGGCCAGGCCTAGCGGCCTAGCCAGCACTCATAGCGAACGGCAACAAATTGGTGGCCACCATGTGGCCCTAAAGGCGGCTGACGCTTCTGCGGAGAACTCACAGGCAACATTAGAACAGAACCACGAGGCTTCTCGGCCCATGGCAAACTCACAAGCAGCATTGGAACAGATAGGGGAGGAGCATTCGGTAGAACAGATCACAGCCTCTTTCACTTTGATTTGCTAATGAGCAGGCAGATGTTGATCATGCAGCTGGGAGTCAGGCTTGGGGTGGGGATATGCCTTTGGGGCAAAGTTGCTTTGCTGTTGATTAGCAAACAGACTTTCAGATTAATCTACAGACTGGTTGCCCATTGCAAGTCTTTAAACAGGTGAATCAGATTGGTAATAAAGGGGAGGTAAGCGAAAATCTTACAAAAAAAATTTTTTTACAGGGCACCATGGAGCCATTTTCTGACTTTGTGGCTAAATTAATAAAAGCTGCAGAGAGAATCTTTGGTGATCCAGATGCAGCCATGCCACTGATCAAACAACTAGTGTATGAACAGTGCACTAAGCAATACCGAGCCACTATTACTCCATATAACTAGAGGCTTGGATGAAGGTGTGTAGAGAGCTTGGAGGCCTGATAACCAATGCAGGAAGCAGCTGCTGTGATGCAGCTGAGTAAAACAAATAAATACCCTTTGGCAGCTAGTACAAGTAGGCTGCAAGTAAAAATATCCTGGCTTGTGTCTAATTTCCATACAATCCTCAAGAACAAGACATCATAGAACGGGCTCACAGCACACTAAAATCTTATCTAATAAACAAAAAGAGGGAGTCGAGGAGCCTCTACCCTTAGTGCCATGAGTATTGCACTCTTTACTCTTAATTTTTTATGTCTTGACTGACCAATAGAAGGGTCCGGATCCTATCTTGATAAGATCCAGGGGAGCTGTTTGTGTTTTCCCACAGGAAGAAGACAGCCCGTTCTGGCTACTGGAGCGATTGACACAAAAAATCCTAACCACAGAAGATGGCTCCCCAGAGAACATCACGGCAGATTCCTGTCCTCATCATGGCTCTCCAGGATATTAGATCCGTCCCTGGCTCAAGAATTTACTAAATTTACCTCCTGGATTTCTTCAGCCTTTTCTTTCCTTAAAGGATGGGTGGGAATTGGCCTGTTTAGTGTTGCCTTGTGTGCTGGCTTAGTGTTCCTTCTCTAAATGGTTTGCAAGCTCAGAGCCCAACAAAAACGTGACAAGGTAGTAATTGCCCAATCACTTGCTGCGCTAGAGCAAGGAGCCTCTCCCGATATTTGGCTCAGCATGCTAAAAACAGAATAAATACTTAAAAGCTATGGTCAGCGAGACTTAGCTCTTGCAACCCATGGGGTCTTATCCCATTGCACACGGGAGAGTGAGTCAAACTGCCATTTGTCCTCGAGGCCCGCTGCCTTTGGCCCCTACGACGGGAGTAGGCTGATGCCATAAACCAGGAGCACACCAATGAGTAGTGATCTAAAGGATCCCACCGATCTCTTGGTGCTGGTAATGGATAGCACATCGGCTAGCCTAAGACATGGGGCATTGGCCAGAGCCTATCATATAAAACAAAAAGGGAGAGATGTAGAGAGCCTCGGTGAGCCGTGATAGCCAGCAGACAGGTGAATTGCGCATGTGCCTAGGGCCAGAGCGCACCAAGTCACGACCCATCCCGGGGTGTATTACGCTCCTGAGTAAACAGCCAATCAGAATGAACACGCCGCTCCAGGGCATATATAAGCAGTGCCTTTTCAGGGGTCGGGGGTCGCCCTCTTGAAGATGTAATAAACGATTGCTGCAGAAGGATCCTATGTATGTGTCCGTGTGTTCCTGCTGGCGGGAAACCTGCGTGGATGACACTTAGGACAAACAACAATATGAACTAACTAGTACCCTCAGAGCTCCCAGGGACCCAACCACCAACCAAGGACTATACATGGTGGGACTGATTGTTTTGGCAGCATGTGTATAGTAGAGGATTGCAAAATCGATCATCAATAGGAGGAGAGGACCTCGGCTTTGTGAAGGTTCTGTGCCCCAGTGTAGGGGAATGCCAGGGCCAATAAGTGGGAGAGGGTGGGGTGGCAGGCATGGAGAGGAGGGAGGCAACAGGGGTTTGTTCTTGTTGTTTTTGTTTGTTTGTTTGTTTGTTTGTTTTTTGGAGGGGAACCTGGGAAAGGAGAAATTTGCATGTAAATAAAGAAAATATCTAATTAAAAAAAAAAAAGAAATGTGTGGATTCCTTGAAATCCAAATAAAACACCAAGAGAACTATTTGAATTCACTGATGAAGAATTTCTGGAGGTAGCATTTACTGATCCTGCAAGAATGAAGCTGATACTTAAGAAAAGAAAAGGAACAGAGGTTGCTTTTGTTGTTCTTCTTGTTGTTGTTGTTTTCTGTTATTCCTTTGATTCTCTGGATTTGGCATGGTTTGAAGACTAAATCAGTATTGAGTGGTTTCACAATTAGTATTGGAAACTTCTCATTTCCAATATCAAGCACATTCATCTAGTCCATTATGTTTAATCAAGGAGAAAATACATTGAAGGTCATTTATCTTGGTCCACATCAGTAGAGCAGCCCTGTCAAATCTACTGTCCAATGCAGATTAAGAATATCCTTTTAGGCTTGTGAAATGATGAAGTAGATAAGGCTTTCCTACCAAGCCTGGAGATGTAAGCCATCTCCAGGGCCCTGGAGATGAAAGGAGAGAACCAAAAACCCACACGTTTTCCTCTGACCTATGCTTTCGAGCCAAGGTAGACACATCCCCATGCATTCACACACACAAAGTGGCTTAGGAAGAAGAAAAGACAGTTGTCACTAGGAAGATGAGGGGCTGGAATTTTCTGTAGAAGCAGCTATGCATAATAGGCAGAAGCAGTTTGTGTAAAAGAGGTGAGCTCCTGAGGTGAGGGGTCACTGTTTACATCTGGCCCTATCTAGGCAGACTTCCTGAGGAATGCTGCTCATTTTCTCCAATTTCTTCTTCTTCATCATTGCAAGAAGTATTCCCCATGTTTACTTTGAACCCCAGTCCTCTAAGCTCTGTTACTAGTCTTATCTGTGTTTGTGGACTTGGTCATGACCTTTCTACTTCCATATCTTTTCCCATTTTGGCTTTAGTTCAAATCCCAGTTGCATTTCTTCAAAGAGAAAGAAAATTCTTTCATTCTCACTATACAACAAATAACCACAGGAACCTGTATTACAATTAGTCAAGACCAGAGCTTCAGGGTCTCAGGGCCTTAGGGACTAAGGGTCTCAGGGCCTTAGAGCCTCAGCGCCTCAGGGCC